>LTAE01001058.1:69790-82063 GCA_001647135.1 Pontederia paniculata | reverse complement strand
AATTTTTAGAATAAAAATTTGTGGCTCAAACCCCTAGGGGATATTTATAATCTAAGAGTCCAGGTTTATTGGACAATCACTGAATATTTCAGATTTAAATTAATCAGGAAATAACTAGGATTTTGATTTTTATTTCCTAGTTATGAAGATATCTTTGAGGAGATAAATTATGAGGAGATAAAATATGAGGGAATTCGAATTTGAATTCGATTATAGGAATATTTTTGAAATGGAAAGATTTGGGGTGTTACATGTTGTCTATTAATTCCGAAGATTATTTGATTTCAACAAAAAAATGATTACATAGTCTAAGGAGCATACAAAAGATGAAGAGTCCTATAGATACGAATTATAGTACTTTGATCCAATTTGAGACATAAACGGAGATAAATTAATACACTAATTATTATATAGTTCAAGGAATCCAAGAATTCTTGAACTGTGAAAACTTGATCTGTCTATTTTGTCAATGAATATAAATTTCTTACAGAATGTTGGTCTCATCTGAAGAAAGTAGTCAACAATGGTATGTGTTAAATACTCTATTGATGGAGAAACTGAAGATGACTATTATGACATTCTAAATGATGTTATCGAATTATAGTATCCTGGAGGAGTGACAAATAAAGTTACTCTTTTTGAATGTAAATTATTTGATCCAAAAATGTGTAGAGGTACAAGGATACATAAAGATTTGAAAATTGTTGAAGTTCGTCACACTAGGCAATATGTAAGGTTTGATCCTTTTATTATTCCTTCGTCGGCTAGACAAGTGTATTATGTGGATTATCCTGAAAAATTGAAGGATAAAAATTAATGGTGGGTAACAATTAAAGCTAAAGCAAGAAATTAGATCGAAATTGAATGTGCTTTAGAAGTGGCATTTCAAGATAATTCAACTACTTTGCTAGTTCCTATTATGGACGTTGAACTTGTTGAACATTTGCAAGGTGAAGATGATGTTAATATTGAAGGCGTTGCTATCGACAACGAAGAACATGACATTGAAGATGAATATGAGACTTCATCCTCTTCGATTAATGGATATAATACGAACAATGATTCTGATGATGTTGAATAATGTTATTTATTTTGTTAATTTGTCTACTATTTTGTTAAGTACAATTTTATCATGATTGTAATATTAAGTTTTATATTCAATGACTACTAGTTTATGATTGTAATATTAAGTTTCATGTTCAATGACTACTAGTTTACGATGAATCAACACATTGACACGATTGATTCGTTGGACACATCATTCTCTTTACCTTCTCGTGAGTGAAATATTTTCATGTTATCTTTTTTTGAAATTCAAAATTTGTCGTTCGGTTTTTTTAAACAAAAATATTATGTTTTTCTTAAGAGCCTCCGGATATTAGGAATTGGTTCTCGAGTTATGAATATCAATCGCCTCAGACTTTAGTTGAAGATATTGATGTAGAGTTATTTTCAAATCCAGTTCAGGTATTTTCAGTCTACAATTGTATTACAATGCTTCTTTACGTAGACTTTTTTTATAATATGATTCATTTACGTCCTTTTGGTTATAAACTAATATGATTTTTTTCAGATGTTGCCTTCATCGAAAGGGAAGAAAAAAGTTACTTCCTCACGTCCATCTAAGCTCCTCAAAATTTGCGAGACGATCGAGGACTTCGGCAGATGATGAGTCATCTCCATCTATAACACCATCACCTGTTACTACAAATCCACCATCCACAACAATTGCATATGCTGAGACACAAATTCCAGAGTCAGCACAAGATGTTAATACATCATACATGCCAAATAAAATATTTTTGGAGCCGGATGGACATAAGGGATGTACTTGATCTCTTTTATAATTTACACAACACATCTATTTTTATCACTAATTACTCATCAATTTATAGGTTTGTACCATCGAAACCAGCGACCGCTGCTTTTACCCAAGTTATCCGACATCGATATGATCATAGTTGGTTAACTTGGAAAGAAGTTCCAGAAGCAACGAAACAGATGATGTTTCGAGAGTTTCAGGATTGCATTATTTTTTTGCCATAATGTGATTGTGAAAATTTTCCTTTATTTTATTTTAATATATTTTATTTTGATTTCAAGAGTACGTTTGGTGGAATTCCGAATATAATAATGTGATGTATAAAGCTTTTAACTAACGTTGTTCCCAAAGATTGTCAGCACTGTTAGCAACGGAAAGATGAAGAAAAACCTACTTGAATCGATGAAGAAGTGTGGGACGAATTGTGCGCCAAATGGTCTATGGAAAGCTATAAGACAAAATGTGAAATAGCAAAAAGAAATCGAGAATCTGATCAAGACGCTTGTTTGCATTATGGTGACTGTATATTTAAAACCACCACTGCAAAGAAGATGGTAAGATAAATTTCAAATTTAATCAATTTGATATACTTTTGAGTTTGTTATAGCTTTTAATTTTTATTAAATTTTTTTCAGGAGAAGGATCTAGGTAGACCACCTACTGAGGATGAGATNCCAAATGGTCTATGGAAAGCTATAAGACAAAATGTGAAATAGCAAAAAGAAATCGAGAATCTGATCAAGACGCTTGTTTGCATTATGGTGACTGTATATTTAAAACCACCACTGCAAAGAAGATGGTAAGATAAATTTCAAATTTAATCAATTTGATATACTTTTGAGTTTGTTATAGCTTTTAATTTTTATTAAATTTTTTTCAGGAGAAGGATCTAGGTAGACCACCTACTGAGGATGAGATTTTTTTGATAACCCACATGAAGAATGACGACACATTGAGTTTTGAATTTGTCAAAAAAAACTCTTGCATTTCATATAAAATCGTTTTAAATCATTTTCTAATTAGTTATTTTTTACAAGAGAGTTCAAAGCTAAAGAAGCAGAGTATTTGACTCAGTGTACTCGAAATAGAGAAACTCCGAAGAGTAATAAAGATCTTTGGGTTGAGCATGTTGGCATCAACAAAGGACATGCTTATGGTTGTGGATCTTCTACTGATTTTGTTGATTTTCCATCCGCGGAATTAATCAGGATCGTCACTTGCAACAGAAGATAGAGTCTCTTCAACATCAACTGCAACTGAATCAGCAACAACTGCAAGAGAATCAAGAACAATACAAGAAAATCAACATCAGTTGCGACAAAAAGATGAATCAGAAAAACAAATGCAACTGAGAGTGCAAAACCTTGAGAGAAGTCATCTTCAACTTAGAAGTTTATGAAAAAATAAAATCCTCAACAATTCAACGAGCTCGAGAAGGAGGAGGAGGAGGATGATATTTTGGTAAGAATGTTAAATTATCATTTACCTTAAAGGTTGCATAATTTAATCTTGTGCATATTTCTTGCAGTGAAAGAGAGGAGAAAGAGGAGGATTAGAAGAAGAACAACACGAGGAATGAGTGATTTGTATAACTTGTAAGTTATATCAATTGATACTTATCTTTTTAAGAACTTTTGCAAATGTCTTTAACATTATTTTTTTTGTAGTGGACAAACAACGATGACAATGAGAATGGAAGAAGAACGACGACAACGAGGAAGGGAGAAGAAGGACGAGGAGAGCGAGGGGGGAGAAGAACGACGAGGACGACAAACTAACAACACAATTTTGTATAAAATTGCATTGTGAAATATTTGTGATTGTTATATTGTGTGTTTGATGGTCACTTCGTATAATTATATATATTATGTAATTTTGAGACTGTCATTTTGTAAATATTTTTTTTTTATTTTTTTTAAATTTAGGGCGATCTTGGAGACTCTCTCAAATGGGGTGATCGAAGACCGTCCCATATTTCATGGGAGGGCGGTCGGGCCACTCTCGCAAATGGGGCGGTCATAGATCGCCCCAATTTTTATTTGCAATCAGCGTATTTGTGACCGCTCGTTTTTGACCGCTTGACTGTCTCAAATGATGAATTTGAGGCGGTCTAGACATATTTAAGATAGTCTTGATCGTCCCAAATATAAAATTTTCTTATAGTGAAAAAAGAATCTTATACTTACTTGGATAAATTTAATAAACTAATTATACACTTTAAAAAGTCCAGGAAAAGAAATCCAACATTCACTAATATTAACAAAATAATTTTATAGCCAATGAACAAATATATATACACAGATACACCGATCATGAGTAATTATTTCTTTTTGATAGGTATATATTAATGGATAAATACATAATTATAAATAATTCGCCTGTAAAGTAATATTCATAATTAGGAGAGAGAGAGAGACAAATGTGCGAGAACACGATAAGGATAATTCTCATTATACATGTAAATGATTAACATTTATATATCGATCTATTAAAATAATAGATATTTATTAAAATATTAAAATAATAGATATATATCAATCTATTAAAATAATAGATAAAAATTATTAAAATATTAGATATTTAATATTATCTTTCGATAATGGCGTTGTAGAGTGTGGCTTAAATTATAATGATTTTTAAAAAAAGGTCAATTTTAATCATTGTATTTTAATTATGATTTTTCTTCTTTTTTTTGCATTCTAGTAATTCTGAAATTTATTTTATCTCAATAAAAATAATTATATTCCTAAGGAGTAAAAATAGTCATACTAGGATTGATAAACTAATTATATATTTTAAATAATCTAGAGAAAATAAAATCTAATATTTACTTGGATAGATTAACAAACCCTTAAAATTATTAATTAAAGTTTTAATATTAATTTAAAATTTTAGATATTCGATTTCAGTTTTTAGTAGTTTTGCTGTATAGTTCAATTCGAACTATAATAATAACTTTTTTACATTTTAGTTTGAGTTTTTAAGTTTATTTAATGTTATAATATAAAGATATTCAATTTTAATTTTTTGACATTGATGTCATCGAGTTTGACGTTACCTATAAATATATTTTTTATTTTAATCTCTAAATTATAATAAATATTTTTTGTAATTTTTATTAATTTCGAAAATTATTTGGTCTAATAATATAAAAAATCATGAATATCTTATATGTAATGATAGAATCATATGCCTAATCAAATTCAAATAATAAGAAAGTTAGACAAAAATAAAGATACAAGGTTAACATATTATTGGATTATGTGATAAAATAGTTTATTTTATTTAATTTATTATTGTTGTATTTATTATCCGAAATATATTTTTGTATGCTAATAATAAAATATTAGTTAAACAGGTAAATACTTAATATATTAAGAATCCTAATCTTTGTCAAATTTAAATTAGAAAATTTTAAAGTCAAATAAACCTAAAATTTAGTAAATTTGTTTCCTATTTCCTTAAAATTAAATCAAAGAAACTTTAATAGTAGCAGTTTATGTGAATATAAAATTTATTTTCATTCAAACTCCTATTCCAATAAAGTTTTGAATAATACAAAAAATAATATGGTTAAAGCATAAAATCAGATTTAGTTATCTTTTGCTTTTCTGCGTTATGATCTTCAGAATTATATTTATATGAAAGCAATTGTTAAAACATTTTGGAATTCATAATATTAAAAATATTGGATGTATTTCCTAAAAAATGAAATTTAACTACGATAATTAATCATGTAATACAGGTAATAATAAAAACAAAAAATATTAATAAATTTAACTTGAATTAGATCTATCGATATCCATAGTCATTAAATTCGTTTTAAATATAAATAAAACTTCAAATTAAGAATTATTTATCATAAAAAATCGATACATTTACTAACCTATAATCTTATATAGTTACTTTAAAAATAACCATTCATTACTTATTATCTTCAATCTAATTTATTGTAATAGTCATTGGAATTATTTAAGCTTATTTTTATAATTAATTTTTCTTCCTATCATTTTAAGTTCTAACCCGAAAATAAAAAAAAAATATTCAAATTAATTGAGCTTTAATCGTGTTTGAGTATCATTGAATTTCGATATAGTTTCTAACCTAATTTCATATGATCCAATTTATCTTTTTTGATCAAGTTCTTGATTTCAACATAACTTAATATCACAATTAATCATATAACAATTATTTCAGAATCATCCGTGCAAAACATCATTTACAATTGCACAATTTTCCCCTTTATATTGTTCGTGTATTTGTATCCCTCCGCCATAAGAAAATGATGATTTTGTGAGCTGCGAATATGAAAAAATCGATCTCAAATCATTTGTTACGATGTAATATGCGTTCGAATTTAAACATTCGAAAACATTGATTACAATTGAAAATGTGACAAAAATAATATTTGTTTCAAATTGTTACGTCTTTTCAGTATTTGAATACTTATCGATGAATTTTCTTCCCCTTTCAATATTTTATTGGGAGGAGTACTAAGTGATGAAGCAACCTTCTCTTTACCTTTCTCTTTTCTAAATGTTGATAACTTTTGCAGAGAGAAACAATATGAAGTTCAAAATATGTATATAAAAATTAGTTTCCCAAATTCATCAAACACAAATTGAAAAGACTCATGTGAATGATATTATGTTGCATCTTTATGTAAAGGTTGAGACGAATGATATTCATAACTTGGAAATCAATTTCTAGTGTTTGGAGACTCTTACAAATAACTAAACAATTATTTAAGGACACAAAAAAATATGATTGTATTTTCTTAAATAAAGAAAATAACAATAATAATATGACACTCACGAGAAGATGTAAAAAGGTCGGAGAGAAAATAATTTCACGAAATTCGTTGGATGAGGACGGTTGTGAAACTTATTCGCTATTTATTCTATGATAAGCTCTTAAGAAAAACTCATCTTTTGTCCATTTTTGATAGAGCTTCATTTCTTGAATTATATTTTAGCAACAACTATTTAAACACAATATATTAAATTTTAATGTATTATGTTAGGCGCTAGTAGTTCTAGATATACCGTTATATATGCAAGTGTTGTAGTTAGATGTGTGTTTTGCCTTCAGCTTTCTACTTTTACTTTTATATGCCTCGGTGAACCATTTAGGACCGGATCCATATAGTCTCACTAATCCAGTTAAGCTTTATTTGTAACGATCATGCATTTTCTAAAAGAGCATATACCTTCTTCGAACACCGAATGTTGAATGCTTTCCATATAAGTTTAGTGTTCTCGACATCACACCAAATAAAAACCTTCAAAATTTGGCCATTAAATAGAAATATGATTATTCAATTTTGTCAAATAGTAAAGCAAACCTCACGTTCTCTAAACCACATTAATTTGTCTTGTAGTACTTTCCAAGAAAATTGTGATTAATCGCATATATGCTGAATTACTTTAGTAAAAATTGTGGCATGTTTGGAAGGCACAAACCTATAAATTAAGATATTAAAATGACATAATGAAATATATTTACAATAGTAATTCTTTAAATTATTGTTTAGTTATCTGAAATAATCATCAGGTTGCAAACATGCTTTAAATTGTTGATTTCTTCTATTAATATCTTGAACATAATCTGGTAGTTGCGTCGTTGCTTCAGCAATATCAAGTGATGAAGTTCTTTCCAACGACTCGTCGTTAGAATGAGTCATTAGATGTCTTTCCAGTATTTGAATACTTATAAGTGATTTTTCTCTTCCACTTTCAATCTTTTCTTATGAGTAAGTAATGGAGCCACATTCTTTTTACATTTTCCTTTTCTAAATGCTGAGAACTTTTGCAGAGAGGAATAACATGAAGTTTAAAATATGTAGTACAAATATTAATTTCCCAAATTCATCAAACATAACTTGAAGAGATCGATGAGAATGATATTGTGTTGTATCTTTATGTAAATATTGAGACGAATGATATTCATAATTGATGAATTAATTTTTAATGTTTCAGATACTTTTACAAACAATTAAAAAATTGATTTAAAGACACAAAAAAGGATAATTGTACTCTTTAAACAAAGAAAACAATAATAATAATATGACACTCACGAGAAGATGTAAAGAGGTCGGAGAAGAAATAATTTCATGAAGTTGTTGGATGATGTGACAGGTCAAATAGCTCAATAATTTCATTAAGATGCATAGCTAATTAATACATAAACAAAATTTTCAATCATAAATTAATCTTCATACACACGCAAATTTGACTTTACTACATAATAATTAGTCATCATTATCGGAGTTGCTACAATATTCATATACATTGTTAAAGATGACATAGTGTCATATTCATCTTCTTCGATGAGGACATCTTTTTTCGTTATGGTCAACCTCATCTTTTTTGTTGAGGTCGACTTTTTCAAAATCATCAAATAATTGATCTTCATCACACAATTTTCAATTGTCATTTCAACTCGACTTTTTGCTCTATTTTTTATTACCACCCACCACTAGACTTTATCCTTCAACATCTCAGAATAGTTGACATAACAAATCTATCTCACTTAGGGGTGAGCATGGGTTTGACCCGACCCGATCAACCCGGTCAATCCGACTCGACCCGATTACTTTTGGGTCGGGTTGGATCGGGTCACTACCTTGAATTGGGTCAAACCTGATCCGACCCGATTAATTTTGGGTCGGGTAACGGGTTGGATGTTTAATTATCCAATAACCCAAAACTCGATCCGATCGATCCAAAATTATCATATTAATATAATAAAAAATATGAATTAATATTAAAATTACTTATATTTTAATAGTTTCTAGTTTTTTTGTCTATTTTTATTTATTTTATTTTATAATATGTTTTATTCACAAGATATATGAAAAAATTGATGTTAAATTTAATTGTTCAACCCGATTCGACCCAACCCGAAACTTTTCAGTTGGGTTGGGTTGGGTTTCAATTTTCTTTTGTCTTAACCTGACCCAACCGGACCCGATATTATCATTTTGGGTCAGGTCAAATTTTACCTCAAACTCGACCCATCCCTACTTATTATCACCCCTAATCTCACTGATGAAGATAATAAAATAATCAAACTTTTTATATCGTATAGTGTGATGAACTTCAAAATTTTTATTGTCTTTATGGATTCTTGTTCCTCTGTTCTTCTTCTGATCAAACCACTCATATTAGAATAGAGTAACTCTATTTCATAGTCCTCTAATATATTCTAATACAATAACATCCTTAAGAAGATCATAGTAATCATTTTCACCCTTGTCATCGGTTGAGCTGTGAACACATACATCACTATTGATCATTTTTCTTTCCATTCGACCAACTAGCCTTATGGAACTTATATCCATTCACAAAAAATATTAGCCAAGTTGTCACATGTTGACTAGCCCCCAGGACAGGGTGTGTAAGTAAAATTAATAACCATATTTTGAGAATTATGAACATATAATATTAAAAGATATTGTTATTAAAAGATAATGTAATTAATCAGCATATCACTATTGATGGTATTGCATGTAGTATCTAGATGACACCAAGATGGGGGATGAATTGGTTTATTAAAAATTTTTACCTTAAACTATGTTTATGCAGCAAAAATGATCACATATTAAATGCAAGTAAAACAGATGATTGAAAGGAAGCAAACACAAGTAGGTTTGTTAATGAGGTTCAATCGAACTCCTAGCTTACGTCTCCGCTCCGGTCTTCTCGAGATTGAGATCTCCGGAGATCATTAAAACTCCTTTTTCAAAGGGCGAAGGCTCCCTTACAACTTCCTTTCTTCTTTTCTTTTCGAGGGTAAGGAGCAGAAACCTCTTAATATTTGAGCTCACTCTTCAACACTCAAATTTCTCTCTTCTATATTGGATTCTCACTAGAATGCTTAGAATGAGGAACTAAGGCTATTCACTAAAAAATGGTTGTTACATATAAATGATGAGGGAGTTTTTAATATATAATTTAAATTAACATATATTAACAGTATAAGGTAGAAACTTATCTCATTGTTTTGATAAAATGCTAAATTTAAGCTTAATTTATTGATAAAAAAGATCTAATTTCATTAGGTCAAAAAACAAAAAAAAAAATCAAACCACCCTGAGCCGGTCTTATTGTAGGAAGTTCAGAAAAGACAAAGAACATGGTGTGGATTCTCAACGAAACAAGAACTTGGTTAACACTATCTAAAACTTTTTGTTTTAAAATATTTTTGGACCGAGTCAATTTTCTTTTCATACTCGACCTAAAATTACCCTTAATTATATAGTCGATTTGAACCATATTCTACTTGTATAAAAACAAATAAAAATATCTCATGTATATTAGTAAAAAAGTTTGAGAAATATTAATATTTTTCTAATATTATATTTTGTGTCTAATCCTAAGTTACAATTTACGATTTTGATCCCTAAACTTATTTTAATTTGAGAATTAAATCTTTCTACTGAGACTATTATTTTTCTCATTAAATTTAGTTTTGAAAATTTATAACCTTTATGTCCATCGAAAATTAAAAAAAAAAAAGAAAGAAAGGAGGAGCCCTCTCAACCCCAACTCCTCTATGAAAAGGTAGTGGAGGCCCGGAAGAGGACTCCAACTTCTCCATGAACTTGGGAGTAACCTGATGATGATAATGATAATGTGCGTGAGCTCCTCAACTTTTCAGTGTATTAAGTAATATATATATACATATATATTAGTAGATATACTAGCACTTGAAGTTAATATATAAGTAAAATGTTAAGAAAGTAATAAAATTATGTAGTAGCTTAAATGATTAGGTAAGTTTGATTTTTATCAAGAGGTTTAGAATTCAATTCATATTAGTGATTTATTATTTTGGTCCCCTTGATTTTTTTTTTATTTTACTTTTATACATTTTGGCCTCCCCTATATTTTATCGCTTGGGTCTGTCCCTGAGATATTAAGTAGGTTCGTAGATATATAAGATACCATCATTTTTCTATTAGATATATGATATACAATAATTATTGAGGAGGAGGAAGGGAGAGACTATTAGGCTACAAATTCATAGAAGGTCCAAATAAGATTTAAGTTAATTAAATCTAATCAATTTAGGTATTTGAAAATAAATTATAATAGTTATATTGAATAAATATGATTTCTTCTCACTATTGGAATAAGATAGACTAAAATATATGAAAAGAGAGATTTTTTTTTTTCATTTAGTGTTTTTAATCTTTGGATGTTTTAGCAATAGAGGATTAATCTTTCTTGAATAAGAAAGAAGAAGAGGGATTTTTTTTTAGAAAGAAGACGGAGATATTTTTTTTGGAGAGCAAGAAATAAAGAATAAAATTAGATTGGAAAAATATTCAAATCTCATAATCTTATGATCATAAAGAATTATATATAATAATTAAATGATGTCATTTTTATTGATAATTTCAGGAGTTTTTGGAAAAAATATGTTGATTTATTTTTGTTAGATTATTACTTCATATTTGAGTAAAATATAAAATACTTTATTATTCTTCTTGGAACAATAAAATTATTTTGTGATTACCTTTGCTATTTTTACCTTCTAGTGAATTTTTTTTAACGTAAATTTATTATCTCTTTTACGTAATATTATTTTCTATGTAAATGTTGACTTATATTTACATACACAGAAAAAGCCACTTCGAGTGATCTATTCAATTATGCATAGCAAAACTTATGAAAAATGGGTGTAGGATAACAAAACTTTTAATTCCAGAATTATGATGTATATCCCCGCGTAGCAAAACTATGTTCCATTATTAATTATGAAACATAAAATAATCATATATTAATAATTGCTAAAATTGTTAATATTTATTTTTCCTTAATTTGAGTCATTCAAAATTAAAATGAAACGTCTAAATTTAATCGTTTCAAGTGCAACCACTTTAACCCATTGGCCCGCCACTAATCGCACGCACTAAATGTCTCTTTCTCGTTGCGATTTAGTCCAACCCGTTCAATTTGATCCGGAATAACATTGGATCAGGTTAAGCCCAAACTAATTCGAGTCAACGTTTCACTTTTTATAATCCAAAAAAAAGGAAAATCAATTGATAATTAATAATTACTTTAATAAAAGATCAATCCCACGATTTTGATTCTATTTGACTTGAATCTAATAATCAATGTTTTTTCACCCAAGTATATATATATATATATATATATATATATATGACCTACGTATAGTGCGGGGGGCCTCGGCCTCCCAACTTTTCGGTATAGAAAGTATATATATATAAGTATATACTAGTAGATACAATCAATATATAAAATAAATGCTAAAAAAGAGCAAGATTATCTATTTAGTGTAGTGGTTATGAGGTTTTGGATACTATGTAAAGGTCTAGGATTCAATCTTTGGTCTCTCCCAAATTTTTTATTTTCCTTTTATATGCATCGGCCCCTCTAACTTTTCGTTCTGGGTTCGTCCATATATATATATATATATAT
>LTAE01001058.1:18779-69182 GCA_001647135.1 Pontederia paniculata | reverse complement strand
TATATATATATATATGTATAAGAATATTAATTTATTTCAATGAAAATAAATTATTAAAGATACTAGATTCTTATAAAAAGAAACTAAGAAACTGATATGTTTGATAGATTATTTGATACACATAACAAAAATTATCTTGAAAATATAAAAGATAATATTTAATAAAAGTAAAATGAATTTTTATCTTTAAAAAGGATAATTTATTTTTTTATTTTAGCATACTTTTTTATTAACAGAATTTCCTTTCTATTGATTGGAGTTTTTCTGGTTTTCAAATAGTAGAAAATAGATAATTCATTTTTTTTTTGGAAAACACTTTCCTTCACTTCAAAACAAACGGAGTCTAATTTAAAGATGATTTGATAAGTAGGAAAAGAATAACATTATTTGATAAATGGGAAAATAATGAACGTTCCTATCAAATTAAAATGAACTACTTCCATCTTTGATACACTTCAATCCAACACGCAGAATCTTAAAAAAAATATAATAAGAAGTCGGACAAAATTAAAATTCAGAAATTTCCAATATTTTTCAAAGTAGCTTAAACAATTAGAAAAAAGATTTATCTTTACATTCTTAAAAGTGCACCATATATATTGAGTCAGTCCTACCAAATTTTCTTACAACTTCAACGTCTTAAAAGGTGTAAGAATTATAACAAATATAATTCACGAATAACAAGGTCTATGAAATATCTCGTTGCAGCGGAAACGAATATTGGAGGAGCCGAAGAACTTTTCCACGAACACTGGCAGCACATCGAGTTGTTCTCATCATCCGAAACTAAGTTATTAGAATTTGGAACACTATATCACATTTCAAATGCCTTAAACGAGATGATATGGACGACCATCTTTTCTTGAAAATTTGTGCACTTGACCTATGTCATGTTGCCCATTTATAGTGTCGAAATGTGGGCTGATGGTGGAAGGGGAAGAGATTGTCACATTAATGATACCATTTATGTGGCTTCGCGCACTATAGCATGAAGGGACAATGTCCCTCGTGTCGCTTCGCACTCGAGAACAGAAGGGACAACAACATCCCTTTGTCTCATTGCGGACGTCATGTCAACAATCTTTCACTCGCACGCAATGGGAGGATGTTTGTTATTCATTAGTCTTGTCATGACCTATTAGGGATAACATGATGCCTCTATCACTGACTTAGATTATAACCGGTTAGGAAAAAAATATAATCACTCAAATATTTTTGTAAGCATGGACTATGATTCATGTAGTTGCTCTACAAACTTTTTAGAGTCAAGGCTATGACTTATATATATGTTCAAAAGTTACGTACTCATTGTACCCCATATTAGTCGCATAGTTTAGAAACCTCATGTTTGACTCTGTGATAATTAATTTCGTATGCAAAATTATTCATCCTTCGTACGGTTGAAATAGTTGGCCAATTGTATACAAAATTTTCATGCAACTCATAACATATCTTCCTTTCACTCTCATGCTTCTCAATTATAAATTAGTTTTTTTTCTAGACATGGTTCAATGGTCCGCTCACTTTAGGTCTTTGAATACCCCGCTAAAGTAGTTGGCACTAATCCATCACCTTGAAGCATAGTCAAGAGTCTAAGGACACACATAAGTTAATAAGTCTATAGAGACTCACACCACGATGAAGATGAATGAATTGACTCATCATGTCTCAAGGTCGACTTAGCATACTTGATTCAAAATCATAAGTACTCCGGTGAGGACTCCCACTGAAGGAGTGTATGTCTTAACTTTGCAAAATTTTACATAGCACGAACATAAATTCAATCGCCCACCTCTGGCATTTGACTTGAGTCTCCAACTATGTGCCCTCTTTTGGTGTCACGTTGAGGTCTCATGTTTGACTACTTTTTATCATGTTACATGAAATTATTATAATTCATGTATATTTTATCTCGAACATATTGAGATATTTTTTTATAATTTCTACACAAGAAATACTTGAGTCTAAAATATTTCTTCTCCACTCGCTATCTCCTAAGCGCCGGAGATATTTACTCGTGTGAGTGAGTAAATTCGTGCATGATCGACATACTATAAATGCATAACAAGAACTTATCATGAAGATAATCATGAAAAAGTAAATTTTATTGATCAAAGGAGTTTGACTGCATCTCTTCATTATATACTACGCAATCCTAGGCTTTTTAATTTTTTTTCTCATACAAACTTGTACTTAGAGTCGATATATTTTTCTTAGTATTGATATTTTCCGTTCTTTACGTAAGTAATTGCAACTTGATTATCATAGTCTAGGATTATTTTTTTATTGCATCATCTTTGAAGCACAAGTGTTGAAGGAACCTCTTTAGTCACAGAGCCTCTTGCACTGTAATTAAACATGCGATGAATTTTTCTTTCATAGTAGACAATACTACACAATTCGCTTTTGAAATTCTAAGATAAGAGTAAGTTGGTCAAACCTTTTGCTACTCCATGTGATAGCACCATTGCTAAGAAAAAAAGTATATCCTGAAGTAGACTTTTGCTCATCAACATCGTCTGCCCAATCGACGTCCGTATATCCAAAATGTTTCAAGCTTCCTCCATGATAACATAATGCAAAGTCAGCAGTGCCCTTAAAGTATCTCATTATTGTATTCATTATTTCCAATGTTGACGTACTGGATTAGCCTTATATTGAGTCACTAGACCTACAATATAGCATATGTCTGTTTGAGTACACAATATAGTGTACATCGGACTGCCAACTGCACTCGCATAGGGGACGATGTGATGCATCAAATGCATGATTTTCATGCTGCTCGAGTCACATTTGAAGATTATTTATGTGACATTTTATTTAGCTTAAGCTCCATTCTATGTTAAGTTCCTATTTTTTACAGTATGCACACACATCATGATTCAAGTGCTGTCATTTTATGCATTTAGAATCAAATTATGTTGTTTTATGCTTTCATTTCATGAACTTCGGGAAAGAGAGTTTTCACACCTTTGCTCCACGATGTATCATGGCCCTGCATAAGAGATCGCCTGACGACAAAAAAGCCAAAAACGAAAGAGAATCTTTATAGCTCATAATTGGCAAAGGACATAACAAAAGAAACATAGGAACGATTTTGAGCTGGACAGAGATGCCACATGTCGAATGAAGGTTAGGAGTACAAGAAGGATCAATCAAAGGCAAGAAAAAATATCTCGCATTCTAGAAAATATTTTTAAGAGCTCACGCATGGGATCGCTTTCCATCTCCATTGCTGGAGCGCAGAGACGGTGACGCCATTGAAGAAGAACATGGGCCTTTATAAATTTTATCCTTGTATTCTGACGAACAAGTTGTGTAACTAAGTAGGATTATCTAGAGTTAGCAGTGAGGGATGAAGGATTTGAATTTCTATATCGGTTTCAAACATGTTGAACTATTTCTGATTTTTGTTATATGAACTCATCATTTGATTTCGTTTCAAATCGAATGTTGTGAAGAGTTTTGTTTATCTTACGATCGGATACTATTGATCCTCAATTCGATCTTCTTTCTTGTTTACACTCTCTCTCGTCAGATGATGCATACTTGATCGGAGGCATCCAATAAAGTAAGTGGTCGCATTTTACTTTCCCGATAGCATGTATTGGGTCACTACCATCGGGCGATTCACAACCTTGCAACTACGAGGAATCAATCTTACTATTTTCCCTATTAGAGTATTTGGAGGACGACCATCACATCTCGCTTTCATATAATCTGGTGACATGCTCCTCTTAGGTTTTGCAGACTTGTGATGTAGGATTATATGCCGAAAGACCCTCAACCCGGTAGCAATCCATTAGACTCACCTAGACTAGGTTCTGAATCTCCTTCTTGGTCTCCACCGCGTGGCTGCAAGGAAATCAAGACTGAGAATCCTCGTAAAGATTTTCATGATTCCTCTCTTCAATAAAACTCAATTTAGTATACAAATCATGCATGTATAATCCAATCTGATATCCTCGAAACTTGCTAACTCTAGAGTTCCTTCATATCTCTGTTAGATCCCTTATTTGCATAGTCGTGATCTGTTAGTTCTCATTATCATAGTTTATTTCTTAAATCATCTAAAAAACTTAAAAATTAGTTAATATGCACTTCAGTTTTTCTTAGATAATTGTTTTCATTTTTCACTAGTCTCGAGTGATTTGCTCCTCAGCATTGCTTTCGCTCCTCGTGTTAAGTACTGCACACGATCAGTTGTATACTTGTAGTATTCGTAGTGTTATCCTAGATATTTTAAAATTGATTGTCTACTATTATCACAATCTTGCATGTGCACTGTCACAACCTTGCTTGAATACCTATATCTGAACTTGATTCTGATTTAACTCTAGACAGCACTCGTGCAAACATCAGGGGTCAATTGATATTTATTTTGTTCCTCTTGAGTTTTTGGACACATATTGATACTCAAGGATTTGCCTCTCACAACATGAGTCTCAAAGGATTTGCAGCTATCGACTATATAATTAAGGGTATTCCCAGCCGCTCTTCAGCCAAGCGAGAAATCAACCAATTCTCATACTTGATTTTTCTTTAGTGATTATAACACATCTTCCATTGCCTTGATCCATTTTTTCTTAATAGGTGACGAGAGAGGCTCAGTGAATGACCTAGGTTCAAGTTCTTCTTCTAGACCTACTATGTAAGCTTCATGTAGGCCTTTAATTTCGAATCATCAACGCAAAATGCTTTTTCTAGAAGTATTTTGAAGTGAACTTTTTGGTTCATCAGTAAGGCGGCATATCGCTCTCACTCGAATTAATATATGTGAATAAGGGGACATACTCCTCAATAGATTGATCAGTTGATGTGTGCTAATGTGACATAAAAAATTGCTAGCAAGTGCACTCGTCGTTATTAAGTAATAGTTTAAGATGAGTTGAATTATCATTCCCACGAGAATTATATTCTACCTTAGTCTAATCTCACAAACTATTGAGAGGGGAACATTGGGTTGGATAAAATGATTATTCAAAGAATAAAATGAAAAAAAAAAGAAAGGAGAAAAACCTTAAAGATATGATTAATAAGAACTATGATGACATCAAGCACTAGACCAAGATGAACAAAGATATGTAGGGAAAAATTAGGTTTTACCACATGTTTTTAATCAAAATAAGTTTCTATCAATTCTTAAGAGGGTTAAAGGTTCCTACAGATATGACTATCTAACTTAAAACGAGGGTTGAGATGATTGAAGATGGATTTCCTATACTATGAATTATTCCTCTCCGGGATGTTAATCACACAGACCTCACATGATGATATTCCTACATGATGCTATCTACGTGTGGTATGCAATGAAATGAATAAATTGCAAAGATCAAATCAGGAAATCACCGAAAATCATGAACATGTTATTCCTATCCAGAGTGACAAAAAGATCATAATCTCGAAAAATTCATGAAAAGCATTAAGATTCACATGCATGCACATAAGAGATTGAATAACTAAAATCAATATAAAATTATGGTGCATCTAGTTTTCCCTTTTATAATAAAAAAAATCAAAATAAAAATCTAATTAGATACATGGGAGTTCATCCTTTGAAAATATAAGAGAAGCAAAGATACAATTATGATTCAGAATAATTACACCTTCACGACAAACATGTATTTTCTCTTCTAGGCTCTTCCAAGCTTGAAGCATACCCTCAATGGAATTTTTTAGGGTTATTTATAGGTGGGAAGAGTCCTTGGCTTCACAAACTTCGTCCAACAAAAGATAAAGTTCAACTTAGGATCAGAACCGTTGAAAAACCACGTAAAACGACCTTAAAATAAATAAATTAATTGGCTCACGCAAATTATCACGGCCCATGACAAAAATGTCATGGTTGTGACCGTGTTGTTATTCTCATATGGGTAATGTCACGATCCATGACTAAGAAGTCACGGTCGTGACCGAACGACTTGTTTTCTAGGTCTTCGATCGCTTTAAATGTCACGACCATGAGTTGGCCTTCGCGACCATGACCAAATAGTCTTAAATTTTCTTAATGTGTCATGGTCGTGACCGAATATTATATGTTAGTGTCAGGATGTCATGGCCCGTGAACTGACAATCACGGCCATGATCGAATGATCTTGTGCTATCACGGCCCGTTAACTGTAAGTCACGATCGTAATCAAAGCCCTATATCTTTTTGACTTGCTATCACGGTTTTGATCAAACGGGTTTTTCCAAATTTTCCTTCATTTAAATCCTGATGTCAGCCCAGATTTCGGCGGTATCCCTTTAATATCCTCCTAATTGCACTGGATACAAAATCACAACATTAGGCATATTTTGACTTAAAAATCAAAATGAAGTGAAATAAGGGTAAAATGATTCATATGACAAAAAAATGCATGAAAATTATAGTGAATATGTAATGAAAAACATGACTAATTTTTCACACATTGGTAAGTTGATTTTGGAGAGAGAACCCACGAGTCCATCTCTAATCAATCTAGTTATTCGATCTTGACCAATGTGTCTTTATTTGGCATGCCTTGTCATAGCATCTACATTCATGAATGACATGAAAATAATAACTATTAGCAACATTTGTAGTGTCCATAATATGAAAACCATTTTGAAGAAAACCATAACATAAAAAAATATTATTTAAGGAAATGTTCAAATGTTTCGAGTAGAAACTTATCACATAACTATAACTGTCTAGAATGGACACAAAATTAAATTTCATCTAAGTTCAAGGGCATATAGAACGTCATAAAGATAAGGAATTTGTCTGTTGCAGAGGTTTAACTTATAAGTTCCAACTCCTTTGACTTCAACTTTTTCGTCGTTTCCAATGTAAATCCATTTTGTCTCTTGACTTAGTTGACAAAATTCTACCAAGGCCCTATGATCCCTCATTATATGATTTGTTGCATCGGTGTCTACAATCCACGAAGATGAGTTTTAACAACAAGAGCACAACTAGAAACATAAGAAAAAGAACTATGATCAGGATTAAACTTCTTTGGCTAAATGCAATCACGAGCAAAATAATCATGGTTGTCACAATTATAGCACTTCACTTTGTTTATATCATTCTTTCCACCATGTTTTACACGATTGCGCTTGGAGTTTTGGGCTTTCTTTGGTCCACTAGTTTCACTCTTTTGCATTTGACGTGACTTACACGTCTTATTCCACTTATGATGACTATTGTTTTGTCCATTGAATTCAACATCAAATGCTTGAGTGGAGAATTTTTTTTAACTTCGATGGGTTCTTCCTCCATTTCCAAATTGACATGCAACATGATTAAAAGTTTTGACATTGTCATTGTGCATCATATTAGTGTGCATATGATCCCAGTTACACATAATAGAGCGGATGACGACCTGAACTTGTTGTTCATCATCGAAGACATATCCTATGCTTTTGAGCTCACGAATCATGTTTGACATTTCACTCAAGTGTTGTCTATGATTTGAGGGCGTCTTGTATGAATCAAACTTTATGTTGAGAATCCTACGCTTAATTATTGACATGACACCAAACATTTTTTGAAGAGCATCTTAAAGCACAAAAGTCACTTTGTGGACTTTATATTGGCAGATAAGAACATTATCTATCGTGCTCAGCAACGTAATGCGTGCGATGCGACTTTTTCTCAACCATGTCTGATATGCCTCAGAATCATTC
Source organism: Pontederia paniculata (assembly GCA_001647135.1). Taxonomy (NCBI): domain Eukaryota; kingdom Viridiplantae; phylum Streptophyta; class Magnoliopsida; order Commelinales; family Pontederiaceae; genus Pontederia; species Pontederia paniculata. Next base: position 61,532 of record LTAE01001058.1, on the reverse strand, counting down.
TTGGCCTGCATGGTGTCACTACCTGAAGATTCTGCTTCGAACTCTTGTCTTTTTTCATTATCAAGAGACACAAGTTCAAGCATCATATGATTAATTGATTCTAAAATATCTTGTTCCTCTAGCAGGTATTGGACTTTGCGATGCTAGATGTCATAGTTATCACCATTCAACTTGTCACCCTTATTGAAGCCAACAATTATGAATTTTGATGACATTTTCTAGTTTTTACAACAAATAGAGAGGACATTAGTGTTATGCATGCTTTAGTTTGTCGAAATTACTTATAAAGTAATGACGTTTTGATATTCAAGTGTAATGGCATCAAGAGGTTTCTATGCTCCCACTCATCTACCATTATCTTAAGGATAATCATAATTTATTAAATTAATAATGTGATAAATTATTTATTCTATGAATGTTAGATTAATGAACTGAAATTACTGGAACTCGTTGTGCGTGATACACAATATTATTTCTGATTTGACCACGACAATTATACATGGAGCAACGGGAGCACTTTCCTGAAGGGTGTCAATTAAGGAATCACATTCGTCCTTCGTCTCGACAATAAAACAGAAAAAAATGTGTAGACACAGTCACATATAACTCTAGTTCCACGTTAACAATACACCAGGCCAATTTCTTGAAACTTTTTTAGACATGTATTCTCGTGTCATGCACCATTAGGCGGAAAGACATTGATTATTGTAACCAAGTGAATTTCTAAGTGCCTTAGTCCTACAAAAGAACTACTCTCATGTTTTAAATTGTATGTGTTTATATCCTAAGTTTGTGCAATTAGACTAACTAATTACAGTTTATAATTCATTTCATAGGTTTCAAGGATTTCATGAAACATTTGATTTCATAAAGAAATTAAAATATCATCTAATTTCAACGTATGAAATTAAGAAGCTTATCATGCATCATCTAATTTCACAAAAAAAATAACTTTAATGACTAGCATTTTTTTTTTGTTTCAACAAGAATCAATTCATTATATAATTTAGGACGTAAATAAAAATTGTAATAGCATGATATTCATACTTAGTTTCACTAAGAAAATATTTTGCATGATTTCTAGTGCATAATAAATTTTGTTTATAATGAAATTTCATGCATATTTAATTTCACAAAGAAAAATTTAATAATTACATAAGAACATAACATATCTAAAAATTCAAATACGCATGTATTATTCAAAATAATGTAAAAAATTTCATAAAACTATTCTGGAAAAATTTTTTACTTCCGCTATTTTTTTATAATACTAAAATAATTTTCTATCATTTTTGCAATAAAAAATATTTACAATACATGAAAATTTTAGCAATCACAAAAAGTGCTATGAAATTTGGAAAAATGATCACGAAATTTCAGAAAATTTATTTTAACGAATTTCACATTTTTTTCCAATTTTCTGAACATTATATGTGCATAAACGAATTTTATATAAAAATTCAATAATTACATAATTATGAATTTGCAATTATTAATAAGTACATAATTATCAAATAACGATATACAAATCAGAAAATATTCTGAAAAAAGTAATATTTTTTTAATTTCTGAAGCAGGTAAAAGTTTTTTTTTTCTGTCATTTTCTGATTTCCTTTTTTTTGTTTAATGCTTTTTCTACATAGTGGGCCTTGTGCCCAATGCTATCTTTTTCTGATTTCTTCAGATTTCCTAAAATAATAAAACACGAGATCGCATCATCTAAGATCTGTACAAAGTTGCTGAATCAAGAGGCAACATTTTACCACTCACAAAATTATACATTCTGTGAATGCTTGCCTGCCTTTCTAACTTTCAAACTCATAAAGTACATCATATCTTTTATTAATGTACGATTAAAAATAAATAATTTATTTAATATTCATTTTCTTTATTTATTATTTTCAACCACAAATTTCAAATTCAACTAAGATGTACCTTCATTAGATCTATCATCAAAACCCAATTGTATAGTGATTCAAATTTGTCACAGACTCTCTGGGAGAAGGTCTTGGCAGGCTTCAATGAACATGTTGCATCTCAAAGTCTTGAGGGACACCCCCAAAAAGACCCATTTTGGGTCCAGTGGGAGCCTCCAACCTCTTCTAAGTTCAAACTGAATTCAGACGGTTCATTCATTGAACCAAATGTGGTTGGAGGTGCAGTATATATTCTCAAAGCATCTAACGGAGACCTTGTATTTGCATGTACCCAAAGTAAATGCTTCTCTTCGGCGTTGGAAGCGGAGGCGTGGACTTTGTGGTGTGGACTCCTGAAATGCAAGAAAAAAGGAAGGCTCAACATATCGTTCGAAACTGACTCACTCCCTCTGATCCTCATCTTAAAGAAGGAGAACAGTTGCCCATGGAAAATCAGGAACCTAATGCTAGACATCTGGAATATTATCACACACTTTATCTCTTTTGAATCTAAACACATTTATAGGCAATGTAACAGTGCAGCCGATTATTTAGCAAAGTTGGGACGCTGCTCGGCAGAAAATCTTTTTTGGGAGGCAGACCCACCTCATGGTCTTCTTCATTTTTTGTACCTGGACCTTCAAGACCGTTTCATCTAATATAAGCTCTTTTCTTCAAAAAAAAAATTGTCACAGACAATATCTAATCTAAACATCCTTTACAAAATGTTGGATTATATTGTATGTACATGCATCAACAAGGAGTCTTTTCTCCCCTTATGTTGACTTGAGTCGATCCAGCCGAAACTTCTTCTGCATTTTTTCGAAAGATGAACACAGTTTTGGTCAAAATATTAAGGTGGAAATCAAACAGAGAAGTTGGAGTAGAACATAATGGGCACTAACCATGAGGGCTTGGACTTCTGTCAGAAGAGGGTGGAGCAGTGACACCAGAACCTGCATGTCTGATTTCAGAGTGTCATAGTCTTTCTCCTTCCCCATCAATAAAACAGTGAAGAATTTTCTCTCAGGGATGAGCTTCAGTGCTACCTGCAAGTCATATCACAGTCAATTTTCTCTTTCCTGCAACTCTATATAAACAGCAATTGCTAAAGATTCTATACTACTTTTTTTTCCGAGCAATTCTTAAATCGATATGTTGATATATGTTCTAACTTCTGAATTCTGATAGCTGAGTGAAGATAAGGTAGAAACATATCAAGTTGCATAGTACCTTGTAAGCAGCTGATGATATCCAACCATGCCATGGCTTTAGTGTGTTTTTATATGCTTTTTCCACTGCTTGATCAAGGCTCAACTGGGAATCTTTACTCAGTGTCTCCAGAAGTGTTAAGCTGAAGTCTATGGACCTGTTGACACCAAGATATTTGAGGCAAGAGAACAAATTATTTGCAGCATTTTTGTTATCGATGATTCGTTCACTGCAAGTGATACTTTATGATGGCTACCTAATATCATTTTGCTAATTAAAGAATTACTAGTGATAATTAAATAATGAGCTCATGCTTATGTATAATTACCTTGTAAGCCACAATATAGATCTAGAACAGCTGTCGGTCTTTCTCGATGTCCCTTCGGTGACCTCTTTCTTCAAGATCTCCAACAAGCTACAGTATATTGGTGGATCCAACACATATAGATCTTCCAATCTCTGCACAAGAAGAGGAAACAAGAAAAAAAAACATCATTTGATCAGATACTGTCTTGAAGAAACATTGAGAAAAGAAAGGCTTATCTTAGTGTAAAATGCTCATAAGTTTACTGAATTAAACCAGTTCCATCTTGTCCTGCAAATAACATATTATACATCTCATACATTACTAGTCAAGGATGACATGATGTACAGTAAATCTCATGACTTCTCAGCTTAAATATCAAGCAGTTCACAGAGAGGGTGATCCTTTATGACAGCTTCCTCACAGAAATGCAATTAGTCCAACTTGGTTGTCTTTTCCCTTGTGAAAAGGATGTTGGATGTGGGGCAGTTGGAATTGTGTGGATGGCACAAGCCAATGGGGCCAACTTCAATCAGAAGAAAACAAAGATGCTGAGAGAGTGCTGTAGACAATGATCACATGAAGTAGATGAGGTTCCACATCTCCATTTTTTTCACATCAAGAAAATGTCATCAATTAGGACTTCCTTGCACTACTCATCTCTTAAATTTGGTCCCCATTCCCTTGACAAAAGTGTTCTAGAATGGTTAAAGTTAGCTACACCATCTATCCTAATTGATATCCTTCACCAATATCTATATGTGAGTTATTTATCATCTGATCTTCAGAAAATATCTTGGAATCTTTATTTTGCACATTTTTTACTAAATTATATAGCTTGTTATCCTGAAGACATAAAGAATTCCAGAAAGAGGATATTGATTATATTACAGTGACACACCTTCGATTAAAAATTAAGATGTTTCGTGTTCGATCGGTAACCTAGTTATAAATAATACTAATGTGTACCTCAATGTTCTTCTGGATGTCATGTCTCAATACTGCCATGGTTGGCCCTATTTTATCTGCACAGTAAATATCAAATTATTTCAGAGGGAAATAAAGACATCAATGGATGTTAAGTTACAGTAACAGCTTACCCACTACATTATAACAACCATGACATGCACACTTACACCATATTTAAACAAGTTGTACAAATAATAAGGAAAAAAAAAACAAAACAGTGACAATTAAAAGACAGCCTCACACTCTTTCTTTCAGAAAGTTGAAGAAGAAGATGAAACCAACAGAAAAAGAAATTAATGGAGGTAACTTCTTTTTTTTTCCTTTGTTGCACTAATATAAGACCTAATATTTCTCTTAAGAAGAGTTCTAGGTGGGAGACCATTCTATAAACTTAACATGAGTGACCCCAGAGACTACTACTCCAAAAAGGCAAAACATGAAGTTAACATAATATGCTCTATTTTGATTTTTACCGAATTTTTTTTTTCATTTTTGTTTTCATATACTAAACCCATGGATATCTTATAAGAGGTTGGGGAGCCTACTTAGCATTTTTGTTAAGTAAGCTACTTAGCGGTGATCTAATCCGTCATATTTGATTCTGACGATTTTTTGATTTTGAACCGGCGAAAATGAATCTGACGGATTAGATCATCGCTAAGTAGCCTACTTAGCAAAAGTGCTAAGTAGGCTCCCTTTCTCCATCTTATAATAGGAAAATACCGTGTCCAAGGCATGTTGAGAGATTTAGGGAATGGTATGCATGCATGGTAAGAAGTACAAGTTTCCAATTACCCTTGGGCTACATGTGCCCCTTTATTGTGAATAATGGTAGGGAATCAAGATCAGAAATACAGATCATACAAACATAAAAATCATAAATCATCCAACACTGCCCCTTAACATAGCAGAGATGTCCCCAATGACAGTATGATCCCAAAACAGGACAAGTTGTTCATTAACAGTGAAAGGGAGGATTAGAGGGAAACAAAACTAGTAGCCAAAAGAGAAGAAAAGCCAAGAAACCACAATAAATATGGGGAGGCATGCATTGATTGGCCATGTGTGCATGTTGAGGAGAAGAGATAACACCCATCTGTAACCAGGAAACCACTTCTTTCATATGCAACAAGAACAACAAGAAAAAGATGGCTTCTTTCTGCAAATTAGTTTACAGAGGGCAAACAGAGGAAGCCCCAAGATGAACTTAACAGCAATCAAAGATGACACAAATTAGGAAACACTAACCAAGGAACTGAACGAGCAAGTTGGCGGCGACAAGGAACGCGAGAGTGGAGGCCCTCTCATCCTGCTGCACCACCAAAGACAGCTCCTCAATGGCCAACCTTATCTCAGACCAATCCTTCTTATTCTTCTTCTTCTTCTTCTCCACCTCCTCCTCCTCTTCTTCTTCCTCTGGATTCTTCATTCCCTCTGTCGCCTCCTCGCCTTTAGTAACCTTGCCATGGTCATCCCCAGGGTCAGACAGCACCATTGGTTGGGGGCTCTGGATTCAGACACGCCTGTGCTGCGGCCTTCTGCTCCCTTCTGCCATTAGAGGAGGATGGAGAGAGGTCAACGACGAGGGGGGGGTGTGCAGATGATGCTGACCTCTTCCTTGCTTTGCTCAGCTCAGCTCAGCTGTTGGAATTCTATATTGCGATCAAGTGTCCCGTGCTGTGCACAAACCAAACACCGTCGCTATGTGGCCAAATTATTGCGCCTGTCTTCATCTCTTTGTATAAAATGATCCATAGTTACTGGTATTATTTTATGTTTGCTCTGTTTTTTTAATGTTCAAGTTACCAGGAAGCGTGAGGCAGCAACGTGACGCTTTCGCACGACAGAGACAGGAACGTGTTGGCATTACAAAAATTACAGTGTTGACACCGAGGTTTTTAATGCAGTTATTTCTTCTTCTTTTTTTTCTCCAATAAAAGAGACTAGAAAAATGAAAATAAAGGAATATAGAATTATATCAAAGAAATAAAGTTAAGGAATATGTTTTTGCATAATATATTCAAAGGGTGAGAGTGGTTGGGAATGATTGGGGTAATTGTTTAGACAAAAAAAATCTATCTAATATTAGTTGGGTGTTTTTTTTTAAACAAAAATATATCATTTTCTTTTCGTGGTTTTATAGTTTATTAACAATTGTATATTTATGAAAATATTAATTAATATTTATTTTATAAATTATAAGAGTTTAATATATTTAATTTTTATGGATGTTGAACATACATAAATCATGATGATCATTATGAATTATAAATTTTAAAAAAAAAATTATAACTTATAAAATTTATAATTGATTGTACTCAACATTTCCACAAAATACTCAATATTTAATAGGTACATTAATATATTAAGATAAAACTTACATCTTAATATCATAATTTATTTGTTACACAGAAATTTATAATATATTTACTAATTGAATAATTATATATTATAAGATTTTAAAATAATATTATATATATTAATTAAGTAGCTAGATCTCCATTGAATTTTTCAAATAATATTTTTGAATTTAAAAAAAGTGTCTATTTTTTAATATTAAAAACATATATTTATGCCGAAAGAATCAATTTTTAATTATTCTTTCTTTCACCCATACAACATTCTTATTTTTAAACAAATGTTGTATGGACAATTTTTCATCTTAACTTGCTCGATGAAATTTATATTTTCCTTATAATAATCAATTGAATATTACAATCAGAGATCGATTAAAGTTCTGTTAATTAATTAACTTTATATATTTTCACTCAAATCAAATTAATTGCCTTTTAAATGTACATAAATTCTTTGTAACAGCTGTAAAATCAGTCACATTTTTCCAAGCTTGATGGTTTTTTTAATTAATTAATTGCTGCCGGTGCTTTGATTTTTAAAATTGGTTTAGGCATGTATGAAGTCTACGATCTTATCTCTTCAATTGTTGCTATTGTCTTATTCAAAACTAGATGTCCCTTATCTTGTGGATCTACACATAATTATATATGTAATGAATATTGAGACATTAATTAAGCTTTATAATGAATAATGAGACATTAATTAATTAAGCTTATCAACTACTTAGTATGATTTCAGAATGATGCAAGTTTTACCAATTGTGACATGTAAATTTTGCTAAGCCCTTATAGTTATGAGCTAAATGTGGGTGACCCAAGAAGAGGATGGGATTTTATTTAAAAGTAGCCGTCTACTTGGTATTAGTTTAATGAGGAGAAGAAAATAAAATTTTGGGTAGCAAATAAGATGGTGATATTTTGTTAAATTCGAATATAGAATGTATTTTTGTAAAAAAAATTAGCTATGTTTTTACTATGCAATAATTGCTTTGAAAAATCATGATTTATTTTTCTTTAGAGTTTCTTATTCTCTAAATAAATAGGACCTTGATCACTGAAAATAAGTATTCTCTTTTACCGAGATGGAAATCAAAGGCTTATGTTAAATTGAGTACAATTTTTTTTTTGTATACTTTGTCTATTTTTTCCGCTTATGTATATATGAAAACTTTAGCTATCCTCATGGTGAGTTGGTGTGCCCAACTCTTCATAATTAATTGACACTCGTCACTGTGATTAAAGAGGGAAAAAATAGTCATTAAATTAACATTCAATGGCTAATATTGTGGATGCTCAATTGAGAATATTCTCGGATTTAATTATTAAGAGGTTACTGAGCTAGCTAAATATACATAATTTGATCCGAGCTTGATGGAGACTTTGTAATTTAATAGGAACTGTTGTATGACTTTCCTTGCTCGATTGACTTGCAATGGCCAGCCTGTATGGCTCTATGAGTGTTTGAGAAAAAAAAATCAACTAGTTCTCATTTTAAAAAATGACAAACTTATTGTGATGACATCACTAACTACTAAATAGTATTTAATCTGATACAAATCGGTTTTTCATTTTCCATATTTTTATTTATTTTTCGATTAAAAGATAAACCTATAAGTAAAAAGAACAAGAAAATATATAAATTGAGTTTTATGTATCTTATTTTATTGGGATAAAATTAGGATAAATAATTTTTACCCTTTCAAACTAGAAAGTCTTAGTTTCTTTTATAATTTTAATTTGTATAGCTTTATATACGATGGAAGCTTTTTTTTTCCGAAGTGCAAGAAGTTGTATGGTTAAAAATATTTTTGGAGTCATATGATTGTTAGTCCTAATAGTATTAATTCAGTGTTTGTACACATTATAATAATCAACAACTATTGCACTTGTTAAAAATTTAAATTATCATTGCAAGACGATATACATATTAATTACAAATATATGAATGACAATTAAATAAAAAGAAGCAAGAGTGAAATATATTTCTACATGAGGTACGATTACAAATCCGACAACAAAATCTATTTATCGAGATGCATTTCTTGAGCATACAAGATCTCAAAGATCATGTAGATGTTAATATATTTTTATTGTATTTTATAAATAATATTTTAATGTCAATAATAATAAAATTATTTTTAACATACATTCATGTAAATATTTTTTTTATACATTCTTTCATATTTATGAAGAAACATGTTAGACAAATAAATGATTTACCTCCTCAAGCATGTAAGTACTTATTTCCATTTTAGTAATGATTGGGAATGATATAATTATATAAATGATAATTAAGGTGTAAGTTCAAAATATTGAACTATTATATAATAATTGAAAATTATTATAACGATTAAGTGAAATTATTTTTTCATATTTTATTTTTATTGTCAGATATGAGTTCTAAAAAGAAGTAGATCATGGAGTTCAAAATTAGACACCGTTGTTTAATCATTATATGTACAACATTAAATTTTAATATGAAAAAATACGCTCCTTTGGGAAAGAAAAGAATATTGCAGCATATGATTCATATCATATGTGCAAAAAAATTTCATCAATGTAAGAATGATCTTTATCCTATAGGTGTGTGAGACCTTTTCTTGTACCCGTAAGACTCATATCATATGCTCAAGACTTGATGTGGTATTTGTTATCTTAAAATGTTACCCATGAATCATGAACGATTGTGTTCGACGAAACATTTTAACAAAGAAGATCAAATCAAGGTTGAAAGAATCATGAAGAGAGAAAATTATTAAAGTAATCATATCAATTTTATATTTACTTGTCGATCAATTATAACTTGTTTACGTGACAAAATATAATTGTGAATATAATATGTTATTTATTAATATCACGAAGAGTTATTTTTATTTGATTAAATGATTTAAGGTATTACATACTCTGGTTTATTTTTTGAACTATTATTATAAAATGCTATGTTTATCCTAATAGTTGTATAGCATTAAATCTCTAACTACGATGGTCGTGTGACTTATCTTTTAGTATGATCTGTTTGTAAATTAAGAAAAGTATGTTCTTTTGATTTTTTTTATTATGAGTTTATTACGTGCAAGTGGAAAAGATTCGATTTCTAATCAAAATTCACCCATAATAATATTTGAATTATATTCAAATATCTCATAACTACATGTAAACTAATTGGTTGTTTCTTGGTGAGAACTATCATATTTTCTTTTTACAAATAGTCATGGCTAAGAAGAGAAAAGAACACAAATGAGAAAGACAAAATGATGTCCAAAATTACATTAATGAGGGATTTAAGTGGTGAACAAAAAAAATTATTTCATTGGTGATTGACTTTTAAAACTAGTGATACATGAATTTGATTCTTTTTTCACTTTCACTTCAATAATATTTTGATTTATAATTTACTTTAAAATTTCTTCAGTATGATATATAATAAATTAGATAATGTCATCAATGCATTCAAAGGCTCCTCGTATAAAAGATATCATTGTACTAAAAATTAAAAATAGCTACAATAATCACAATTATTTATGAAAATACAATGATTTCTTTTATGCAAAAAATGAAATGAACGCAATTATTTATGAGTGTTTGAGAAAAAAAAATCAACTAGTTCCCATTTTAAAAAATGACAAACTTATTGTGATGACATCACTAACTATTAAATACTATTTAATCTGATACAAATCGGGTTTTCATTCCCCATATTTTTTATTTATTTATTTTTTTCGATTAAAAGATAAACTTATAAGTAAAGAGAACAAGAAAATATATAAATTGAGTTTTATGTATCTTATTTTATCGGGATAAAATTAGGATAAATAATTTTTACCCTTTCAAACTAGAAATTCTTAGTTTATTTTATCATTTTAATTTGTATAGCTTTGTCTATAATAGAAGTAGAATATATTGCAGAAGTGCAAAAAGTTGTATGTTAAAAATATCTTTGGGTCATATGATTGTTAGTCCTAATAGTATTAATTTAATGTTAGTACACATTGTGACAATCAACGACAATTGCACAAGACCATATAATTAATTATAAATATATGAATGGCACTTAAACAAAAAGAAGCAAGAGTGAAATATATTTCTATACGAGGTACAATTACAAATCTGACTACAAAATCTATTTATCGAGATGCATTTTTTAAGCATATAAGATCTCAAAAATTGTGTAGATGTTAATATATTTTTTTATTATATTTTCTAAAATAACATTTTAATGTCAATAATAATAAAGTTATTTTTAACATAAATATATGTAAATATTTTTTTTGTACATTCTTTCACATTTATGAAGAAACATATTAGACAAATAAATGATTTACCTCCTCAAGCATGTAAGTACTTATTTCCATTTTAGTAATGGTTGGGAATGATATAATTATCTAAACGATAATTAAGGTGTAAGTTCTAAATATTGAATTATTATAAAATGATTGAAAATTATTATAACGATTAAATGAAATTAATTTTTTTATATTTTATCTTTATTGTCAGATATGGGTTCTAAAAAGAAGTAGATCATGGAGTTCAAAATTAGACACCGTGTGTTTAATTATTATCTGTACATTATTAAATTTTAATATGAAAACATACGCTCCTTTGGAAAAGCAAAGAATGTTGTAGCATATCATTCATACCATATGTGCAAAAAATTTTGATCAATGTAAGAATGATCTTATCCTATAGTTGTGTGAGACCTCAAGGCAAATTCTAAATCTTTTCTTGTACCCTTAAGACTGACTCATAGCATATGCTCAAGACTTGAGGTGGTATTTGTTATCTTAAAATGTTATCAATGAATCGTGAATGATTGTGTTCGATGGAACATTTTAACAAATAAGATTAAATCAAGGTTAAAAAATCATGAAGAGAGGAAATCATTAAAATAATCATATCGATTTTATATTTTCTTGTCGACCAATTACAACTTGCCTATGTGACAAAATATATTTGTGAATATAATATATTATTTATTAAGATCACGAAGAGTTATTTTTATTTGATTAAATAATTTAAGGTATTGCATACTCTGATCTATATTTTGAACTATTATTATTGAAATGCTATGTTTATCCTAATAGATTCATAGCATTAATTCTCTAAGTACGATGGTCGTGTGACTTATCTTCTAGTATGATATGTTTGCAAATTAAGAAAAGTATTTTCTCTTGATTTTTTTATTATGAGTTTATTAACCGTAAGTGGAAGATATTAGATTTTTGGTCAAAATTGATCCATAATAATATTTGAATTATATTCAAATATTTCATAACTACATGTTAATTAATTGTTCGTTTCTTGGTGCGAACTATCACATTTTCTTTCTATAAATAGTTATGACAAGTGAGAAAGACAAAATGGTGTCCAAAATTACATTAATGAGAGATTTAAGTGGTGAACAAAAGAATTATTTTATTGATGATTGACTTTTAGAACCACTGATACAAAAAATTAGTTCAATAATATTTTGATTTATAATTTACTTAAAAAATTCAGTATGATATATAATAAATTAGATAATATCATAAATGCATCACACAATTTATTCAAAGGCTCCTCGTATAAAGGGCATCATTATACTAAAAATTAAAAATAGCCACAATAATCAGAATTATTTATGACAAATACAATGATTTCTTTTATGCAAAAAATGAAATGAACGCAATTATATGAAAAATAACTTTGCAATATTTGACAAATGTTATTTACTCTAACACCCCTTAACTATAATTGTTTGCATCTAATTGTAAACTATAAAATTTATAAATTTTAATTTTAGAATTTATCTCGATTTCTGAAGTATGTCCATCTAGTTTCATTCAAAATTTGGCTAACTTCCTTTTTTTAATAATTCGGAAGGTCATTTTTATCCTTATTTTCCTAATTTAATAGAATTACTTAAAAATAAAAAATAACAAAGTAAGTGTAGATAAGATTTAATAATGATTTTTTAAATAATAGAATGTCGTGATCATATTTTTGTTAGGTTTTTTTTTTTGTACCAAGGAGCTGCAAACAATTTATGTTTGTAATTTTTGTATTGATATCAGCTGTTTACAAAGATTGCCAGATTGGCGTATTTTCAGAATTTTGCCACTACTGCTGACATTGTAAATGGACATACATGATACAAATTTTATACAGACTGGAGAGGGATTACAGCTGCAAAACTGGTTACTAAAACAATAACCCTCAGATCTCCTAGCAGCACGGCGAAATGCCGACATGCATCACAGGAAAGCTGCTATCTATTTGACAGAATGGAGTCGCTCCATGACAGCATGAATTCGCGCGTGACTGAAGGTAAATCTGCATCAAAGCATCCATATTTTGAGTCCAACAATCCCAATCTAAGTTGCTGAAAATATAGACAAGAACAGTGGTGAATAATTCACCTCGTAGGAACTCGAAGGCAACTGAAGGTATGTCTACTTCATCTTCGACCAACCTATATATATCTACAAGCTGTAGCAAGAAAAAGAGTAATTAATTAGCTGAAAACATTAGAAGTAGTACCTTCACTCTATAAGAAAGATGCAACTGAAAGAAATTCAACTCATATCAGCATGTTAGCAGACTATTCAGTCTCCTAGATCACTAAAGGACATACATAAATCCTATTCAGTCTCCTAAGGTTTCAACTGTTGCTAATTACTTCTCATCAACTTTGATCTATAACTGATACAACAATACCTTAAGCTTTGTCCTGTTTCAGAAAGAAAATGAAAAGGTTCAAATCCAAATATGTAATAGACTTTGAGGTTTTACCTACTAAAAGAAGCCATTGAGGTAATGTGGTATTGATTACCTAGATTCAGCTCCTAAATAGTAGTCATATCAAGAGTTAACTATGTCAGAGTTCAATTAACTAAACGCAACCATCTTCAGAATGAGGCACTATAGTTTGATATAAGCTTTCAAGAAATTCAATCCTGGACTTTGCCATACGAGGCTCTTTTCAAGAAACTTTAGAATGGGGGACCTAATATTATACTAACATACCATAAGACCTAGAGGGTACATACCCACCCCTACCAAGAATAGATGCGTAACAACTACCTCTGAAATGAGTAATGTCATTTCAATCTATAGCATAAACAAGGCTGCATTTTTTACTCTGCATAGTTGTCGGTATATGTATTTGAGTGTATCCTGTAATCAATACCTCTTGAACGTGAAGTTTGGAGTCTTCAGTTAGAGCCATTATAAGTTGTCGACGAATCCCTTCATCAATCAAAAACATACGTGCTCCATCCTTTATGGTCTCTGTCAAGTCGAGCTTCCTCGTCACTTGCAGACTCCTAGAACCCTGCCTGGACATAGCAAGCAAAGTTGTTAGACAAACATAAACACAGAACCTAAGTCAAAAGATAAAATTTGGAAAACCTGCTCCTCTTCTCCAATGCAGGGTTGCTGTTCATCTTGGATACATTTTCTTTTGCAAGAACTATGAGATTCTCAAGCCGCTTCCATTGGAAAACACCATCTTTAAATAAAACCTTTACACATTCATGGTATAACCATTCAGTTTCATCAGTCAAATAATGCATTAAAGGAATACAGTAATACCACATGGAGTAATCCCACACGTACAATGTTGTATTGCTCAAATATGAAAATATGATGATTTCCAATAAGAAAAGATTGAATCCAGTTATTGCTGCCTAAAGATCAATCACACACATGGTAACAAGGCTCAATTGATTGACATCTAGCCCAAAAAAGACTTATAATCATTAACAGATATCTTCCTACATATATTACTTGAAGAAAGATTGATAATTATCATGAAAAGTTTTAAGAGGAAATATTATGTTTAGGACAGGCTGCTAATTTTACTTTCTTTTGTAGATCAACTTTTCCAACCCGAACTTCTTTACTAACTTGTAAGCAGCTTACCTGTATGAGGCGTTCGCGAAGAGCAGGATTTGGATCTGTAAGAAGACGCTTTGCTACATAAGGATATGCAACCTACAATGATAGTCATTTGTACTATAAAGGTTAATAATCCAATAAGAAAATTTAAAAGAAATAATTATCAAGTATATGCTTGTTACATAAAATTATTATCAGTTTAGATATATTTCAATGTTACAATAAGTAATAGCTGTTTCATCTCAATCATCAACTAGAAGGAAATGAAGGTGCAGCATAATAGTCACATACCTCGGGAAATATTACAATGATTATCCACAATGAGAACCAGTTAAGTATTTTAATAGTTATAGAATTTTAATGTACATTCAATATACAGTAAAATGTATACCTCAAGAAACTTGAACTCGGGCTTAAGCATGAAGCAGATTCCTTCTTGGGTCAACAAAGAACGAATAACAAGAGAAAATCTCTCTGGAATACGGATGGGGAAATTGTATACAAGCTGATTAAATTTTCCTGAAAACATCTCCAGAAGGTTAACGACATCTTTTGGGAAATCTGGAAAGAACTAAATGTGATACTAGGCATTGATTTGAATTTGGTCATAAAGATTGAAGCAGTAGGAAACTGAAAATATTATTCAAATTAAGGAGAGATCAATACATGGTACAATCAAATGTATCAATTGCATCCAGGTGAAGGGGTGATATAGAACAAGAATAGTTTATGGGCCTTCTACTCATGATTATTGATCTTTAGTATTGTGGGCCCTTAGCCAATTAGTTTAGTTTAGGCCTTTTGATTAGTTTTCCTTTTAATTTCGTTTTATTAGATTTTCATATTATGATTATATAGGATGTTTGGAACTCTATATAAACCCATATATGGTTGTACTAAAATAATGCTTTGATGAATGAAAATTATTATTCTTTAATTATTTCTCAAGTGGATAGATTTAAGCGGATAACATAGTTTAGGGTTTAGGAGTAGATAAACTTAGTAGATCTCCATCAAGGGGCTTTTTACGTCAAGTGTACGTCGTCTACATATGGTTTACTGCTTTTATGCTTCAATCCTGACAAATGGATACATGATTCTGTTCCTGCAACAATAACTTGTTGCCATCTTTTTTACTTAAACGATAATATTTAGAAGTTCCAAACTCAAGCACACTTTGCAACTTATTTGTGGACTGAGACAACCATGAAGACCATCTAACTCTATCTGTTCTAACACATCATCGTACAATCATTACGTGTACAACCGTTTTTTTTATTTTATCATAAAACATGTAAATCCTCATCAAGATATTCATAAGATATGAAGTTGAAAATAATTATAGTTACACATATCGAAAAAAAAAAAATATAGTTACTTCAGTTATATAAGGACTGCAATGGAAGAAAAAGGAAGGGAGATTAAGTAAGATGGCACAAGGAAACAACTATATATATAAGTGCTGCAATCAGAAAAAAAGAGATACATGTAGTAAATGGCTACATGCATTTGGAGTAATCAGTAATGGCATCATTCTTAAAAAAACTATGGAGTGTGACAGCTTTGAAAAGAAAATGATTAGCTAGATCACTATACCAGTGACACTACGAAAATTAAATTCGGCCAATCCCTTTCCAACTGAGTTTTGCCAGATTGCTTCTAAGGCTGGAACGATGGGGGAGACATCTGTCCCGCTTGCAAGGAAGCCAAGCCTGGTGAAGTCATTTGCCATCTCAGCATAATCCTCGTTCACAGCATGAACAACAGCGTCGATTAAAATTTGTTTATTTTGCTGTAACAAAATACACAATAAAATAAATAGGAAGAATTCCAAAAATTGGGAACTGCGAATAATGAAATAATTACTGAACCAAATAATAAATTAACAAGTGAAGAAATAAAACTTAATAAAAATTAGCCCATTGCACATGCTCTAATCGTGTGTTGCATCCAGGAATTATTCGGATTTAGGGAAATTATAGAAGGAAAGGCAAACATGGTAAACCAATATAAGGAAAAATTGATCTTAAACTCTGGCATCATTCATTTTCTAATCCAGGAAAACATAAGTAAACAAGTATCAGATCAAAGATTCAATATGCAATTGTATTACTTGCCAAGAAAACACATTTTGAGGTTTACAGTGCAATAGGCTAACACAAGATACGATGCAACAAACCTTGTGTCTTATGCTGTATTTACCTGACTGAGGACAGCAACGTTTCCAAAGTCAACATAAGCAATGCGCCCATCACGCATAGCAAAAACATTACCAGGATGTGGATCACCATGGAATAATCCGAATTCTAGCAATTGTCTTAAAGCAGCACTGACTCCAACAGTTAGAAAGCCATCGATATTAATTCCTGCTTCTTTAATAGCCTATATTCAAAAGAACCTGAGTTCATAAAATGATCACCTAAAAGTTAACAGATTCTACAAAATATTATTACAAATGCACCATTCTCGTGTCTTTATAGATAATTCTAGGTAGATGGACAAGCTGGAACAAACTCATGAGTAAGCTTCCTGGTTCAATAAAAGTTATTCTAACCTGTGGATCAGTACAACGGATGCCATCAATCCACTCCATAACTAAAACACGTGGCCCACTTAGGTTCTTGTAAACCCATGGAATCTTTACAGTCGGATCGCCTTTAAAGTTTTCCAAGAAGTCCTCAATGTTCCGAGCTTCCTGTATATAAACATAAGAAATGAAGGGAGACTACCATGCTTCCGTTGAACAGATTTATTCTTAAAAGTGATTTTTTATATGAAAAAAATTGGTACAGAATGATTCTGATTAAGCACATATATCTATTACCTTTCTGTTCAGCAGAAAATAGCATAAAAAGATCATTGTATGGAAAAGTATCAAGTAATTTTCAAAAGATTTTCCTCAAAACCAAAAAAAAAAATTGGCCAGAGAAGACATGGAATTGTTTATCCACCCAATAGATAATCTTTCAGGATGAAAACCTGACCTTGACTATCAAATTTCAACAGATAGCAAATGATTCTCTGAATTTAAAAGAAGAAAAACTCTTGTAAAGCTAAGATGTCTGCACACTTACAAGAGTATAGTCAAGTTCTTCCAAGAGCTTTTCACCAAACTCGTCGACAATAAGCTCTGCATTGCAACCAAGTTTCTGCAGACTGATACCATTCAAGAATGATGCCAATGTTCGGAAGAGGAAAAGATCCCGATAGATTATAGGTTCTATACCAGGTCGTTGTACCTGCATGCAATAGCAGATAATACAAAACGTTCAAGACAATAGATAACAAACAAAATATACCAAAAGAATTTCAAGCCAGAATTCCGAGGTTTTATATCCTCAAGCAACATCTCTGAGGAATTTCAACGCGTGCGGACGTATAAGAAGTTTATTAAGCTAATGAAGAAATTCAAGATTTTAGATGTAACAAATGTTGCCTTTAGCAAAATATTTCAGAACCTTGATGGCAACATCTTCCCCTGTCTCTCGTAGGGTGGCACGATAAACTTGGCCTAAGCTTGCAGCAGCTATTGTCTGTGATGAGATTCTACTGAATACCTTCTCAAGAGGTTGGCCAAGTTCCTCCTCGATGATTGCAAAGGCCACCTAACCAGTAAAAAAAAAATATAACCACCAAGTGACATCAAACATGCCATACTGTAAGGCCACAATATCCAAATAAACAACCAAGAATCGGTTAGCGCCATAAAGATCAATTGTGTCCTACCTGATTAGGAAAAGAGGGTACATCATCTTGTAGGATGCAAAGCTCATTCATATAATCCTCGCGAATTATATCTGGTCTGTTTGCGAGAACCTATCAGAACATTCAAATCCCATTAATCAATATGCTACCTGACTATCTGAGTGATAATTGCTTAAATCACAATGAATTTGACATAACACAAACTAACCTGGCCAGCTTTGATAAAAGAAGGACCGAGATCACACAAAAGCTTCCGAAGCTGGCGGGCGCGATAAGGGACAACCTCCTCATCTCTCCCAACCAAACAATCATAGGTGAGGGCAGACCAGTACAACCCCAAGTTCCAAACTATCTCCGCCCCTCGGGCTAGAAGAGACAATGTAGACCCTCTAGACTCCAAGACCTTATTCCTGACCTGATGAGAGATGTCAGTCAATAAACAACAATAGAAAAGATTTGTGAAAAAAAAAAAGACAAATGACAATCAATCCACCATGATAAAAATATCTAATTCATTGACTAAACACCTTGAAGTCCACCAAACTATCAATTTCTGAGTGATCACTGCTAAATAGCTGAAAAAATTTATCCAGAATACAAAGCCCAATTCACAAGAATAGGCATTGCTAAGAGTACAAAAGGTCCTGAGTTCGAATTTTTCAGCATCAGGTTTAAATATAATTTCTTCCATGTCAAATTAACTAACCGCAAGCTTACGTTTTCATATGAAATTGCAGCTCCTCAAAAGTAACGATAAATTATTCAGAAGACATATGGAAAAGAAAAAAAAAAACTTCCTTACCGATTCCGGCGTGTACTTGCGGAACGGGATGCAGACGCCGCGCTCGATGTCGAGCTGCTCCATCGCGCTGGTCGACCCGCTCCCCGCCGCCGTCTCGTTCCTCTTCGTGATCGGCGCCGATTTCGTCGTGGCCGCGGCAGCGGCGTTGACCCGCCGAAAGGACGGCGAACACTTGCGCCTCCGCGTGCTCGGTAGCGGGAAGCGCGACAGGCCGCTGCTGCTTCTTCCTCCGCCTCCGCAACTGCGATTGGACGGAATGCGGCCGATCCATGCGGGCACGTCGGAAGCGGCGGGAAGGTTTGCCGCGCATAGTTCCATCTCGTTCGTCTTCAATTGATCCCACAAGATTTCTACCTAAACAACGACATCAAGTCAGAATTCACAGTGTCACAGAGAGAGAGAGAGAGAGAGAGAGAGAGAGAGAGAGAGAGAGAGAGAGCACCTTTGGGTGGCGGAGGCGGCGGCGGTGCGGCCGGCGACGGCGACGCCGAAGTGTGAAGAGGGGGAGGAGTTGGAGGGAAAGTGGAAGGGGGGAGGAGGTGTGTCTATTTTAATTATATTTTTTTTTTTACTTTTTGTTTCCGGAAATGGAAATAATTGTCTGAAAAATTTGTGGACGTAGAGCCATTTGAAAGCAAGTAGCGAAGAGGATGATGAATAGTGGTTATTCATTATTTTGTTAATAAACAATAAAATTTTAGAATAAAACCATAAATAGACTCTTGTGATATTGCCAATATTGGATTAAAATTGTATATATAATTTTCATTTAATAAGATTTCTATATTTCTCTCTCTCTCTCTCTCTCTCAATTTTTGGAAACAAAATAATAATTATTTTAATTTAGAGAGTTTTCGCATTTAATAGTTGGACATTAAAAGCTAACAGCTTACCTGTCACAAATTCGAAATCTCTACTTATTCATATTAACTCAGATAGAACTTATGAAAGGGATACGTTTTATTTAGTGTTAATTTACTAATTAGTTCAGGCTTAAATTTTTTTCTTATTTCTCCCTCATCATTTCTAAGACGCAATTTCTTTTATTTAAGTAAATTTTAAATTTGAATTTATGTATATTTAAATTTATTTTATTAAAAAAATTATCTATAACGATATAAATTAATTGAGATGAAGGTTTCGTAATTAATTAAGAACTGAAATAATTTTTAGTTATCTTAAAGTCTTCGTCTAAATATTTGAAAATTTGCAAACTTACAAAAACTAGGAAGTCGACTAGTTGCACGTGTTCATGAGGTGGCTGCGGCTTAGATCACAAGAGCCACTCCTCTCGTCAAGACGCCGTGGCGGCACCTTAACCATCAAAGCAGATGGTTGGCACAGATGGTTAGCGGGTCTGTGCCCCGGGTTGAGGGACCGGGAGCTAGTAGCCCCGAGTTCGAGCCCCGGAGTCACCAATTTGGCTAGGATTTACCGTGTCGCTCCCGTCCGAACACCGGATTAGTCGGGTGCTAGTAGCCCTGGACACCGGTGGGGTTTACCAAAAAAAAAGAAGCGCCACAAAAAGAGCAGCCAACTTGGCAGTGCTAAAAAATAAATTATAATAAGAACAAGGACGTGGTGCAGTGACTCATCCCTCGATTTCAGCATCGAGAGAAGTCTCGAGTTCGAATCTCACCGTAGGACTTATGTGTCCTTTTATTTTTAGTATTTCCTTTCAATGTATTAGGCCATGGGCCTCCTTTTGTAATCGAAAAAAAATAATAAATTATAATATTTTAAATTTAAGAGAAAGGAAGTCTATTTAGCACTTTTATTAAGTAAGCTTCTTAGCGTTGATTCACATCGTCAGATTAGAATATGATAATATGAGATCAAATTTTTAAAAAAATATTTTAATTTTTTATATTTAATCTCATACCGTTAGATTTGAATCTGACGATGTGAATCATCGCTAAAGAGTCTACTTAGCAAAAGTGTTAAGTATTTCCCTCTTATGGGCCGTGCTGAGGTTTTACATTAATGGATTAGACCGGCCCATTAATAAGAATAACTGATATCGGTGCCTCCTTGAATCCATATAAGAACAAGGACATATTTAAATGTCTAGTAATTTTAAAATATTTAATTATTACGTTGTAATATTTTGTGTTGATAATTTTTTTAAAATAAATATTTGGCATCATTTTTTTATCAAATAAAAATATAACGTAATAAATAAAAAGTATCGTAAAATAATTATCTACTTCTATTTTTATATTTTTTTCTTTTTTCTTTCTCGCTTTTATCCTTTTGTAGTTATAATATATTAGAAAATTTAAAATATTTTTACGTCGAAAAAGAAACTGTTGTTTTACTATAAAAACATCGAAAAATCTTACAAAAATTCTTAAACGGGCCCTAATATATAATATGTAGGGGAGATGCTACAAATTCGTTATAATTTTTTTTTCTGAAAGTAAAATATTAAAATTGTGTAAAATGTCTTTTTGAAAGATTTTATTATTCTACACTTGTAGGAAGATGCATTTGTCGAACTTTATTAATAATATAAATATGTTGTTCTTGATCAAGTTTTATCTCAAATCTTACATTAAATAAATATTACTTTGATGAGTTTGACGTGTAGTAGGATTTCGATGATGTGTGGAAAAATACACAATTAACTTTCAGTTGCAGCCAATTTTTATATAAAATAATTAAAAAATTTGCCAACACGAATAATAAAAAGTAAGTTGTGCTTTATTCAAAACAACACCAATGGAGAACGCACCTTTAAACCTTTAAAATTGTTGATAGCAGATAATATCAGAATCAGAAATCCTAAATTCAAATACACTATGTAAATTTAAGCAATTTCGTTGAATTAATATCCATAAAACAACACAATTATATTCATAAATATAAATATTCGATGTACAACTATCATGAGACAAAAGAATTACATATTTTGATGAAAAGAAATTCTTTTGGATATATGGGTAAAACTCCACTTGTGTCTAAGATTAATAGCATTCGACTAATCCAGTGTTCGAAACTCTGGTGAAAGTAAATTCTAGTCAAATTGAGAACTCCGATGCTCGAACTTGAGGCTATTAAGGGTCTGTTTGGCTTAGCTGATAAAAAATACTTGATAAGCACTAATGATGATAAGCATTTTAAGTGCTGATACTTATTTTAAAATATAAATAGTTACACGTTTGGATAAAAGTGCTGATAATATCAATAAGTATTTGTAATGTTTGTTAAAATAAATATTGACTAATATACACTTAAAGTTATATGATAATAATATTAAAAATATGGATAAAAGAGTAATATAGTTGGTTAAAATTAATAAGCCAACAATTTTAAAAATAAGTAGAGGGACACTGCTTATTTTTTTTCAACTTATAAGTATATTTATTTAGTTACCAAACATGAAATTTTTTTAAATTTACTTATAAGTAGTTTTAACCTACTTATAAGCTTAGTCAAACAGACTCTAATTCTCGGCCTCTCAACTCGGAGGACATACCTACTAATCATTAACTTGATTAATGAAAAAAATTAAAATGATATAATTGTTGAAAACCAAAGTTGAGTTAACTATTGATTATGCACACACAACAAATTGAGCGCCCAGGAATTAACTATAGATGTGGTTATTACTAATTTGAATGTGTTGGTTGCTCTATCATGATTCAATAGTTGTACATTCATTAAATTAATCCCATTTGAAAGTATACTAATCACCGAATCTCAACGAGAAACTCAATCTACATATCTAATAATCTAGTAGTAGTAGTTGGAGAACTTTCATTACTTACATATTATTATTATTATTATTATTATTATCAAAAAATAGAAATGGAATTTATTTTGGGCTTATCTATTTAAGTTCTTGAACGGTAAAATCATAAATTCTAACAGTGATTTTTTACTAATTATTATTTTTTAAGATTATTATCTATTATAAAATATTCAATGACACAAAATTTATTGAATTAGCTTATTTCTCAATAGTGTGGCGTTTCAAATTTTTCAAATGATCTAAAAGTTTGGACTCGAGACCTTTATTTCAAAATTTAATTCACTTATCAATGTAATAAAGTTATTGATTGATGTCTTGTTAGTTGTAACTATGCATATCGATTTTTCTTTAATCCATTTTTTATTATTAGTGCAGAATCAGCCAAACTGGAAATTAAAAAAAGCTCTCCTAACTGAAATATTCGGTGGGTGGACTAAAATTTCTGTCTCCAAACTGAGAATAAAAAATGCCTCAATTAGAAAATCTCACTTTACCAAATATAATGGCTAATAAAAAAACATTTATTCCGCATAGAATTTGTTCGCCGGAACCGAAATATTCTCCTACTCTCTACACCAATGTAACGTTACTATTTGTAAAAAAAATTTAAATATTATTCATTTATACATAAAATATCGTTATTTTTTTACAAGTGTTTTACATTGTGAAAAGAGTGCAGTGCACTTTTAATATAATGTGTATAATGCACCAAAAGTAACTTTACTATATGTATAAAAAAATTTGAATATTGTTCGTTTGTACAAAAAGTGTCATTATCTTTTTTTACAAGTGCGTTATATATTTTTTTTTTCTAATATAGGGCACATAGAACGAGTAACGTACTTTTAGTGCAGTGCGTTTTGTGTATCAAAAAATAACGTTATTATTTGTAAAAAAATAATTAATTAATATCAAATACCATCAATATTTATTTTTTAAACGAATGACTCATTGATATTTAAAATTATTAGTATTTAATTAATTTAATATCGAACTCGAACAATAATATCTTCAGCAAATTTAATTATTTTAAAAATTAAATTTGGGACTACCAATTCTTTGAGCAGCTTCTCTTGGTTTAAGAAATTTTGAATTCGAATTTGTGTACGCAAAATATTCATGTAGAAAACTCTCATCTAAATAGTGTACAATCTGAAATAAATATTAAATTAATTGAATTCGATGATTAAAATTTTAACTTCAGAATCGGTGCCATTAGAATACTTAATAGAAAAAAAATGGTTGCCGTAAATATTTATTTTAAAGATCCCAATACGACGCCGCCCGTGACACCTCAACCAACGTCACCTCGTACATTATAACGGGATGTAATCCCTTCCAACGGCTGCGATGACACGATTTCCGAAATCAGACGGTTCAAAATAAATGACTGCTTTAAAGATGGATACGTTTTATAATCTTATATGTTACGCTCTTCGTCGGCTATCCGTTTGTTGCACTTGTTCTGCATACCGAGAAGAGAGAGAGAGAGAGAGAGAGAGAGAGAGAGAGAGAGAGAGAGAGGCAGCAGCGGCGGCGGCGATGGCGGAAGAGGTCGCCGGAGATGCGCTGCAGTCCATCTGTTACGAACGCGGATCGCTTCGCCTCCTCGATCAAGTACTTGTTACTGGTTCTTTTATCCATTGCTCGTGGTTTGCTTTTTTGTTCTTGTTTGTGTCAATTTTGGGTTATTTTTTTTACTTTGCTTGATGTTGCTGCAGAGGAAGTTGCCGCTGGAGACTATTTACTTGGATATCAAGAACGCCGACGATGGATGGTGAGTTTTTTAATCATTGAACCAAACAAGTCCTTAGAGTGCTTTGGCAGAAACAATTCGTTTGGTTTTGGAGACTGATGAAGCTTACTGCTTTTTTTAACAACAGTGATGAATTTCTGATGTTAATCTATTTGTTGTTTAATATACTCGTTTTTTCTGAACATCAGATGTCAGAATTAAACTTGTACCTCTTTTTGGATTATTTCAGTAAGAAATTCATTTGTTCTGATCTCCACTGCTTGGATGCATGATCAATCTCATTCTGTTGGTGTTTCAGGTCTGCAATAAAGGATATGGTGGTAAGAGGAGCTCCTGCAATTGCAATAGCAGCCGCTTTATCCCTTGCTGTGGAAGTGTTCAATCTCGACTTCATTGGAACGCCAGAGGATGCAGCAGCTTTCCTTGCCAAGAAATTGCAGTACCTTGTCTCCAGGTAAATTTCTAATGCAACCACCATAAAAGTTTATGATGTAAATTGTTCAGTTTGGAATTGTATCCTTTTATCACAGTCGACCTACCGCTGTAAACCTTTCTGATGGTGCAAAAAAGCTTCAAGATATCGTGTTACAGACAACTGCAACAGCTACTGAAGCAAAATCTGTTTTTCAGGTAAGTTGTGTTATTTGCCCATAATCTTTGTTTCAATATTTCACTTACAATATATCAAAAAAAATTGTCAACATCATTCAAAATTCAACACCAAATCATCAAACAAAACAAACGTCCTGGGCTTTTGCATGTCATTCTGCTTTTATTTACTACATAACAGTATTTCGGGTGGACTTAATTTTGATGAACTTCGTTATTGTAAGGCTTACATTGATGCATCCGAAGCTATGCTAATTGACGACGTAGCTACGAACAAAGCCATTGGATCTCATGGAGCTAAGTACCTCCGAAGCCATGTAGAAAGATTGCAGAAGATATCTGTGCTGACACATTGCAACACTGGAAGGTGCTTACAATCTTTAGTCTTCCTTATGTGAAGATAATCATTTACATAATTTGAAGATTTCACTTATGCAGTCAATTTGTTCACAACCTCTTTTCTATGAACAGTCTGGCTACTGCTGGATATGGGACTGCCCTCGGGGTTATCCGCGCACTTCATGGTGATGGATCTTTGGAAATAGCATTCTGCACAGAAACACGACCATTTAACCAGGTATAGAATCTTGCTGTTCTAAGATTTGTATATATCATAGTTCCCAAAAAGTAGGAGTCTCTCTCCTTTCTATTTTATTTCTTCACGTAGTAGATTCAGTAGTCTTGCACGTTCATGCATTAATACTATAATAGTTTGCTCTTGAGGTATGTGCTCGTATTCTATTTTATTATGTAGATTTTCTGTTTGTTGCTATTAATGTACTTGTTTCCAGTTGGTTTATAAACAAATATCTATGCAATCTTCCTATTAGAAAATAATGATCCAGTGTTACCTCAGTTTACCCATGTGAGCTAAAGTATAGCATCTGTTTACAATGAGGTTTTCAGGGTTCAAGGCTCACTGCATTTGAGCTTGTTCATGATCGGATACCAGCGACGCTGATCGCAGATTCTGCTGCGGCAGCCTTAATGAGAGCTGGACGTGTGAATGCTGTCATTGTTGGCGCTGATCGTGTTGCTGCAAATGGTCTCATGAATTATATGTTTATGCATCTGAAATTACTATCAGATCGTCTGAAACTAAGATTTCTGACATTGTTATGTCTTTTGCAATGTTCTGTCAGGCGATACTGCGAACAAAATTGGAACGTACAACCTTGCTGTCTGTGCGTCTCATCACGGCATACAGTTTTACGTCGCGGCGCCGGTAACTTCTATCGATCTCTCTTTGTCGTCGGGGGATCAAATCGTCATAGAAGAAAGATCGCCGAAGGAGTTGCTGAACTCTGAAGGAGGCTTGGGAAAGCAAGTAGCTGCTTCTGGGATTGCGGTTTGGAACCCAGCATTCGACGTTACGCCGGCAAATCTTATAACCGCCATTGTAACCGAAAAGGTTCCCTCTCTCTCTCTCTCTCCGATATATATATATATATTTATATATATATATATATATATATATCAACTACATCGAATCACTGATCTAAAGAACACTGATCTAAAGAACGTATAAAGAATTAGAGGCATAAGAAACTAAAAATATTGGCAGCTAATTGTAGTTTTTAACTAAGGATCTTCTTCTCCAACTTGAGCAGTAGATTGGAATCATTTCTTGCATTTACCAAATTCGATATGCAAGTTAACATTGAGTCTCCTACTTGAAAATGACTGCACTGGAATGCTTAATTTTCAGGGTGTGATCGAAAGGACCGCATCGGATGTATTCGACATAAAAGGTTTTATACAAAATGCTCAATAATGCCTTACTTCATGTCTATCGGCAATCGCCATATAGCACGGGGGAATTGGCACCCGTTAAAACAATCCCTACTGCAATTGGAGTTTTGTAAAAAAGATCGTCAAATTTGTTTAAATATTTTCGAATAATTATTGACCTTATTCCTGGTCGATTATATGGTGGATCACTGTGTTTGACGTTTTGTTTAAATGTTTTAAATTTGCAAAATTTTCATTAATCACTTTAATTACCGAATAAAATCAGTAATCACTAATCACTCTACTTTCCAACCATCATCTTTTAGGAATTACTTCACGACATATTTTGACCGGGAATGTGTTTGCCCCGTTATTTTTCTAATTTATTTGTCATTTTTCTAGTTTCAACTGGTCAATAAGTTCAATAAGAAAAAGCCACAAGAACATATTATCGAAAAATTCACAAAAATTAACCCAAAAGCATATAATCCTTGAAAGAAATTCTCTCAACAACCAAATATGTAAGACCAGTTGACAATTCAGGGTATGTGAAAGGAGTGCCAATTGGTTAAATCTTTTGGGTGAAGGGATTTGCGACATTTACATGTGGAGAAATGGGAACTTCGCAGGTAAGTTTGATCTAATAATTAGATGCCTGCCTACTACACACGTCTATACCGAGAGTATACCATGTTGATGTGTACAATGGAGCTGTAATTCAAATGCATTTGCCTCTTCTGCCACTCTGTATTTCCTTGTGGAGATAAAATGCCTGCCCTTGCTCACCACTCTGTACCCTAACCTCCAAGCTGCACTGAGTGAGCTGTTTCAATAACCTCTCAAGTACCGAGGACAAGCAACCCTGGGGATCCAACACGCTGGGGTTAGTAGATAGGACGAGGGCATTAACAGCATCTGCAACAAACTCTCGCTGAGATGAACCAAGTAGATAACCAACTGGTGATTGCAGAGGATCATCATAAGCTATCAGTCCAGCAGTTTCCTATCACGGTACAACCGATGGGAAAAGATGAGTAAACCATGTATTTAATATAACAGTTTCAGGGTGCATTTATTAAGCATAATTCCCAAAAGACTAATGGCATTTAAGATTAAAAACAAATATGGACTAAAAGACCCCCAGATATTGCTTTTACAACTTCTCTTAAAACCCTGCAGATTCCCCATCGATATGTGTGTGTAGGGTGCTAACTCAGATTACGAACCACAGATGCAATCATTATTAGATCAAAATTCAATGAGGATTACTCTTATATATTTTTTAGGGGTAAAAGGATGGCTAATGAAAGTTAGTTAGATGTACAAATCTCTGCCTGTGAGTAAATCCATTTTGTGTGTAAATTCTTTAATTTTACATAAAAGTATGTTAACAGTGTCTTACTGCTTAACATACATTTTAAAATTAGGATGATTTTTTCATGCATGAGGGATACCTAGCAAACCAAATTCGGAATTCTATTATTTAACTTATTATGAGACTATCCAATAAAACTTCATCAAGAACGCAATTATGTAAGAGAAATGATAAATCAGATAAGCAGCATCCCATGCTAAATATATCAAAGAAGTCTGAACAATCTGAAAGCATCAAACTGCATTACCTGAGCCATATTGATGAATTGCTCAATAGCAAAAAACTTAGCAAGGTGCATGCGACTATATTTTATTGCATTTTCCAAATCTCCAACCTGCAAAAAGTAGAGTAGCATGAATGACAGAAACAAAACCAAGCTAACTACACAAAGAATTTTCATTCAATTGTTATGGCCCCATCAAAGACAATTATGTCAGTTACCCAGATGGAATATTCTGATAAATAATTACAAAAAGATAGCTGTTTGGGTACGAACAATAACATAAGGGGATCTAGCCATTCAGTTTCTTATAACACATCTTCAATGAAACACCAACTTGCTGAATCACTCAATAACTCCAACTTTACTTTTCTTGAACTTGCTTGTTTTTCTTAGCTTAATGAATTAAATTAAAGCTTTTCAGAATCTCTCACAAGTTTTAGGCAATGGTACGAAGCTTGCTATGATTACAGAGAGAATAATTGTGTAGAAACCTTAAAAGCAATATGAACCTATGTTGCGTAAAGATCTCCAATTAAAAGTAAAAAAAATCATGAAGCAATCATGAATGCTTCAGAAAGACATCGTTTGCAATAATGACCACAAAAGAAACAGATGAAATTTCAAGTTCCCTTAGAAGAATTTATGACCCTCATATTTTTATGCACTCCGCATATTCTTAACATTATCATTACCAAACAGTTGTTTAACAGAAGAAAGCATGGATACAAGTAAACGAACATATAAGAGCACATAAATCCATAAAGATCGATAACATGCTTATCGATGAAAAGAAGCTCAGGTACAATTTTCTAAAATATAAAGCCACAAAGTTGTATGGATTACCCTTATATATTCAATAAAACGTTGAGAATGAAGCAAGAAGCAAACAGGTGATACGTCATCCTGCAAAATTGCCAGTTGATAGTTATTTTAGATGCAAAGTGTAAGGCCAGGTTCAAAGACTATTAAACAGATTAAATTGATATAGTAGTTTCTTTTGTTGATAAAAGTAATCTCCCAGTTCTGTAAATCTACAATCCAAGTGAAACGGAAAGTTATACTAATAATGGAAAAAATATTAGCCCCTATAATCATATTCTAAAATGAGTAGGACAATTTCTTCTGCTAAGCACACGCACAACACATGCGCTAAAGCCTATGGGATTATAGCTTTATATTCACAACCCTGATTAATCATCTGATGATGCCAAATTATTTATTCCTGACATTGCCAATCCAAACATTTCATTAAAATATTTAAAATCTGAGATTTTCACACATCAAGGATGAACAGCAGCAACTGCACATAATCATTCTGACTGTGATGGACAAATAAACCATAGAACTTGTTAGATAGCAAAAAAGTATCCATCTTTTCTAGTTTGTCATCACCCATTAATCTGTAGAGGACAGCAGATAGGCGAAAAAGAAAACGATCACATGGAGGCAAATATGAATACGAGTTCCTACAAAAGCCTCGTGGTAATATTTATCCTCCTCCCCCCTCCCCCCCAACAACACACCCACCCAACCAACAAACATGCACCCACGGACGCACACATGGCAGTTCTTTCCACCATCCAAGTATCCACTATCCAAATGCCTGATGCCTGTCAAATCCATATCAGTTTTCCAATAACCAAGTTGTGTTCTTCTTTGTTATTAACTTTTGTTCTTTAGACACTCCTCATATGTGTTTCAAGTAAAGATGAGATCTTAGTTTGGAGTGTATATATAACATGTATCTGTTTGAGTTTCCATGATTGTGTGAAACAATCAATTTTAGTTCACTTAATTCAGCATATGGTGGGTACTTTACATTCATCTGATCTGTAGGTTGTTTTCTGCAATTTACTCCATGAAGTTACCACGTTTTTTCCAAATTCTGAATTCATTCAATTTTGAATTCATATGGCCACTCTTTTATCATTCCAAATACAAAAGTCCCAAAGACTCAAATCATTGTTCATTAATCTTCAATGAACAAAAAAGAAGCATCAGTGCTTCGTCCTAATAAAAATGAGAAGCTTCATTAGTGCACAAACATGAGCTTACAATACCACACGATAATATTCTTAAAAAAAAAAATAGAGTAATAGGCATATTCTTGATTTATTGCACAAACAGGAAGACATAGTACTCCCTCAAAAGAAAGGGCAAAGAAAACCAAGCAGAAAAACCAAGAATCACCACATGACAATTGTACCTGTAGAACCTGTGGATACCATTCCCGGAGCCTCTGAATTGCTGAGTCAACATCTCCACTTTTGATAAGCTTCATAATCATAAATCATTACTTAGAATAATAACCGCTATGCTATATCACAAAGAAACTAAAGAGGCCAATCAATCTCTGGTAATTTGTTTAAATAAGAGAATGCATGCAGAAAATTTCATCTAGTTAAAATTTGAAAGCTCTGCCTTAATTTACTGGTGGCCGATAAATAAGCATTTTTAGAAAGAAGCTGATAAATATATAAAGCTAGAAGATTCAATTTTTTTGAGAGAGAAGATTCAACTATTCCAGCTTAAATCCAACATGCTAAGATTTCAGTTCAAAAGTTCATTGTATCTCAGAACAGTATGCAGACCTCCAAACATCCAACATGTATAAAGAAATCATTCTCAGAAGCCAAAAAAGAACTTGTGGTAATCTAAATGTCACCAAGTGACCTAGTAATATTTGTTCCAGAAAATTTACCATTCTAAAAAAGGGAGGACTGCTTGAAAATATTATCTTTGGGATAATAAACCTATGAAATTCTCGCAAAAGAATAAACCTATGGCTCTATAATGATGGGCTATTATACACCTATGAACAATTATTACCATTCGAAGAAAAAGACTGCTTGAAACAGCAGATTTTGTTTTCAGAATGAAAGGAAAATATAAAGACAAACCACTCACCTGACGCAAAATGCTTCTATGGTTGAGGGCATATGCATCTTCTCTAGCAAAGCCATTTTGCATTGACGAGCCTACCTGATGAGTATTTTCACTTGGATTTTCGAATGAGTTTAAGGTCTCTTGATAACCATAGTGTAGCAAATAGGAATGGACAATCCTGAAAGGGGGAGAGCTGCAATTAGTCAATTACTACATGGTATCATGCACAAAATGAATCAGAAGAATTTTATATGTTTCAGAAACTTCTCTAATTTGGTTATGCCAGCTATGAAGTAGAATATACAGCAAATTAGAATGGTATAATGCCAAGACATGAGATCTAAATATGTTCAAGTTTCATGTTACTTCCAGGAACACAAAATGCAACCTTTAAGCCAGCCACCCTCCCCACCGGAGGAAGGATAATCATTTTTCATTTTTTTTTTTTTTGAGAAAGGCAATTATTTAGGAATATGACAACCGACAGAAGGAAATGTATCCAAATCTGGCAACAGATGAAATCAATCTGTCACATGACTGTCAAGTGCTAAGTAAACATATAAGTGACTGGAGAAGAAGTGAATTCCAAGATACCAGTGACTAATATTCGGCTGCAATTCCATTCCACCATGGGCAGACTGCTGTCTTGACTTCTGTGCCATGATGAAACCCTGATAACAGATGCATGACTCAAACTTGATGGCATAGAAAGTCTTTATAGAGGTATAAAAATTAGAGGAAAAGTTAACAGGCTTATACAAATAATTTAATGTTCAAGTATCAGAAAAGCAATTCTTTTTAGGTATGTGTCCTGGAAAGTAATTAGAAAAGGTTTAGCAGGACGAGGTGTTGAAAGGAATTTATCAGTCCTTCAGGTGTCATTTTGCAAGTTGTTAATATAAATGTATTATGCAAATATGTTTGTATATACAAAAGGGTCACCCATGTCATTTACAACATAATATTCTGCTTCGATGATTTCTTTTGAACGTGACCTTAATGATATATTTAGTTGACAAAACAATGTTGATCAGCTTTCTAAACTTGTGTTGTGCTAAAACAAGGTCTAAGCTTATTACATAGTACAAGTTGAACTCGAGAAAACATATACCATCAATCTAAAATGTGATCCTCAAGTGCCCTTAGGGATCAAACTTAGGTCCTCATAGTGGAAACCGAATCCCAAATTACACTACCAAGAGATTTTTTTACGGAAGCACTGCCAAGAGATGGTTGGTGATCAACTTCCTAAATGAAGATTAATATAATCTGACTTCTATTGCAAACTTAAAGGAAATATATCTTTAATAATACAGAGGTAATGTTGCTTAAACAGTATGATCATAAATACAGTACCCTGGTCAGTGGTGTTAAGTAACCTATAGTCAGAGATTAGGGGTGGAAATGAGTCAGGTTATTCGTGAGCCAGGCCTGACTTGCTGCGGCTACGGCTAGTTTATTTTGATGAGCAAGCCAAACTGTATTTTGAAAATAAGCATATTTGTTTAGATAGACTTGGTTTATTTACAAATAGTCTGGCTTATTAGCTTGCAAAGCCTATCTTATAAATAATATATTAACTTAAACTATATATTTTGTTTTTTTATAATATCTTATCATTAAAAAGTTTAAATTATAGTAATAAATTAGGCCTAAGAAGCTAATAAGCTTTTTCAGTCATAATTTTAGTAAGCAGCATAAGCCTAGCTGTCTGGTTTTCTTTTATCGGCTTGTCACAGGCCCCAGGCCTGGCATGTGTGTACAGCGCTTTATATTACAGCGCAGTCCACTTCTACTCACATTTATATATAAGCATGTTAATGTGGGCATCTACTCATAGGGCCCACATTAGTAAGCCTACATAAAAATGTGAGGGGGAGTAGGCTGCTGTAATTTACAGCACTGCACTTGCCTTGCCCTCATATATGCACGGCCTGTTTAAGTGTGAACCTAGCTTATTGAAAATCCTAGCAGAGATGGATATGGCACACAAAGAGGATAATTGATTTGGTAGCCAGAAGACTCGCAATGTATTTGTAGATAACTACCATAACTATATATGTGTGTATCATGATATATAGATAGAGGTTCATGGGTGCATAAGAAAATAACAGTTTAACGGACTTTGTGCTATAGGACTCCTCCAACAAAAAAAAACTTGTGTAGTAGGACTAGAGGAGGATACAAGAGCATACCTCAAGGTCAAAGAGGAAAGGTTCTTTCCCAAAGTTCACCTTCACCCTGAAAAAGGTGAAAGAAAAATGTAAAGTTCAAAATACTCTCAGAAAAAAAAACAGACATAAACTAGGAAAGTTCCTTTGATTTTCTACAAAGATTCTTGAAAATCATAGGATATACCATTGATATAACACTTTCTCCCTCTTTCTTTTGAAGGGAAGGAAAGAATGGTCATGATCATGATAGTAACCAAGTATATTATGAAAAAAATGAATGTACAAGTGTGTAACAAAAATAATATTCAGTATAATGTCTCATAATATTGTATCATTCATGTGTTTTCTCGGATAATCAAAGCAAAAACTTGATACACAATGTCCTCATATGCATCTATTCTGTCCAGAGATGGCATTGATCCTTTGAAGTCAAATACCCAAAGGGCAGCAAGGGTACAGTCTTCAGGTGTCATGAATGATAACCTAGCACATGTAGATTTGAATAGATGCCTGAAAGCTCGTTCATCTTCCTGGTGTTACACCAATTATGTAACCGTGTTCCTACCTCCCAGGATACTGAACATTGAACAACTAAGGAATAAGTGTGAACTCTGAAGTATCCTCCTTAGAACTCCCACATAGTCCCACAATCAGTACCAGCATCATAGACCCACACATCACAGTATACACAATGAGATTAGAGTTCCTTTCCTAATTATTTTAGTTTGCGACTTATGTTTTATTACATTAGTTGATAGGTGATAGGCATGCAACTCTTCATAAGATTAAGACTAAAAGTAGTTCTCTCAAAAAAAACTTCTATAGCCCTAGTATTTAAAGACATCAAAACAGAATTTCTTCAGTATTTTATCTCTCTTACAGATTTTAGAGGTTTTTCCTCAAGACCCTAATTGTTCCATCTAGATCTTGTTATTTTCTAGACTGATTTTCATAGACTCCAGCTATTTCTTACCCTTGTTATATCAAATTGGTATTGAAGCAAAAGACTAGAAAAATAATAGGATTCCTATCTTTTTGCACCATGATTGGACAGGGAGGTTGTGGAGGTAATTTAGACAACAGAGATGGCTGAGATTAGGAGTGTTCCCTGGTCGGGTTTGACCCAATCCAAGCAAGTTTGGCCGGGTCAGGTTGATTCAATCCAACCCATCCCCTCGGGATACTCAATAATTTTTTTTCTTATTTTTTCAATTTTGTAATATTTAATATTAACTATACTATTTTAAAAGTAAGAATCAAAATTTTGAAATATTTTTTAAGATATATAGTATCTTATACTAATATCTTTTAAGCTTAAAGTAATTTTAACCTTTAAATTAAACTAAATTGTTTAATCTATATAAAAAAAGTAAAAAAAATGGTTGGGTCAAGCTGATCGGGTTAGAAAAAATTTTGAAACACGAACCCGATAAGTTCATGATCATATTTCGTTCGGGTCGGTTTGGGTCGTCGGGTTCATCTGAGTCAACCCGATCCGATGAACACCGTAACAAATATAAAGTTAGTGGGATAGGTTGGAGGACAGATATGTAAATTGTTTTGATTGGTAGTAAATTTACAGAAATATTTTGAGCAAGAGCCTATTCACATATATCCTCCTCCAATTATATCTACAGTGGTGGTGAGAAGCAGCAAAATCAAGTGAGTTTTGTTGTGTCCAACCAGTTTCACAATCATTGTGTCACGTGCAAATGAATACCTTTGGGCGAAGGAAGAATTTGGTTCTGATGGGTTATAAAGCAATATGATAATTTTTTAGGAATAACGTTTTGTATTTGTGCTTTATTTTTCTATAAGTTCTGGGTTACTATCAGCTGTTATTCTGGTACATAAACCTTTCATTTTGGATTAAGAACTTGAGCTGGTATAACGTGGCATGGTATGTGTGGCAGCTGAATGGTTCATCTTCCACACCCACATGTATTTTCTACTGGAATTATACAAGTGCAATAAGACATTTTTTTACCGACAATAAGAAAAATTTATGTTGGCTGAATATCTGGAAAACAAAGAATCTTCTTTTATTGACAATAGCAGACAGAACAAAATGTCTAAGAAGCCATATCCCTCTTTTACTTTCTTATGTTTTATTGCATCTCCATGTCATGAGAGATATAAGCTTGCCTTCAGAGCAATAAGTAACAGGTCACCTGCCTCAGAAATAAACTAGCAGGTTACCCGTTGCCAGCTATGGAGTCCAGAAATTAATGTTCAGAAGCAGGAGATGGTCATGTCTCATGCAACTTTTGCATAATACTATGTTCAGAAGCAGGAGATGGTCATGTCCCATGTCACAAGCCATAATGACTATTGCTAGCAGGTGCGGAGACCAGTTATCAAACTATCATATAAAAGAAAAAGACTAGTCATTATTGCTAGCCATAATGACTATTTGTGCTTATGTCCCGTGCAACTTTAGCATCATAAAAAAAAAATCAAAGTATCATATAAAAGAAAAAGAACTAATCCACAAATTTTAGATTATCAAAGTATGACCTCCTCATTTCTACTATTAGTCCTTAAACAGAACAAAAGCATCATTCTTCCTTGGTTTGTCCTCCATGTGATAACCAAAAACGTTCCTCAGTAGTTTTTGCACAGCCAAAACCTACACTGCTTCAAACGATGCAGATAAAGGAAATGGATATGCATGAAAATGCAACTAGTAACAGCTGTTATTTTTTTCTGTTGAAGAAAACTGCTTTCTTTAACAAATCAGTGATTATGTGTAAGTAACACATTTCAGATATTGCAATGTAAACAAAATGCTAAATAAGTAGTCTACTGAAAACAAAATGTTGAATAAGTAATAAAGCTACTTTATGAGGGGAAACAGTAGCATACTTCTCATTCTGACTGTGAACAGCAATTGTTGGAAAGAGTGGACCTCTAATGTCCTTGGGCACAGTTCCAACAACAATTGCATTCTTTCTGCAAGCGATAAGCAAAGACAAGTCAATACATATGTAAAATGATTGTCATGTCTAGAGGAGTGACCTCATAAGCAACTCTTTGCAAAGTTAAACCCTAAAACCGCAGAAATAGCAGCAAGATTTCAATTTATCATAGCATAAGTAACAACTACAAAATTCAAATCAGTAAAGATTAACTAAAATACATGTCCAGAAAAGGCTAAGAATCAAAATATTAAATTAGAGACCAGACCACTCCCAGCTTACGTGAAGAATAACTCCTTTGATGCATAATTGATGCCGGCCCCAACAACATCATTAGCAGTGAATGTTGGACCAAAAGGTTCTCCTTTCCCCTGTCCTCGGTAAAGATATCCATCATCTCCATGATATCCACAGCTATTAGCTTCCCAACTGCGAAGAAACATAGCATGTTCACTACATAAGCAAATTACAAAATAGTTCCATGTAGACATCAAAGATTTGGAGTTTATTATAGCCCGTGCATACATGAAAGGCAGAACAAGATGATAACGACGACCATCCAGGAGGAAACAATATTGAAAGAAAAAGATATGAGGTCACATTCCCTGACCAAGTTAGCACCTAAATTTAACTTATAACATTGTTGACTTAGCTTATTTCTTGCAGATACCTAAGAAACTCATGGTGCTCCTAAGAAGATCATTTAGGAGACAACATTTTTTTTTCTGTTTTGCAATAAAAAATTCAAAGCAAAACAATCGCGAAAAGCATATTTCTGTGCCAAAAATCGCGCAATGTCCAATCAACAAATAATATTATGTAACAAACTTCCAACAGACAAATGAGCAACTTGAGAAATTCAATCCCACAGACTGTCAGGAAACGTGACAAAGAAATAAGTCTATCTTCAAAGCAGGCTACAGGTTCCTTAAAAAACCTCATACTTTGACATGGACCAAAAATGTATAGTTGTAACATCAAGAATTGTTAGTTTTTGCAGAAGGAAAATTGTTAATATGCACAGTCTCTATCATTTGAAACATTGTTATTTGAAAATTGTTATTTGGATCATTTGTCTTATTTCAGAGTATATATTCATTTACTGAAAAGATCATATTATACCACCTATAAGGTACACAACTAAACATATCAACATTGAATTTCTATATCTCTTTCAACATAGCCTTAAATAGGCATCAACATTCTTTTTAAATTTCAAGTAGCATATGAGCATGCCAAGAGAAAGATTGAGATCTGCGCAAATGATAAGTAAGAACTATGCCCCATGAAACTTGGGTGTCTCAGAGGGTATCTTTAATGTTGCCCAAATAAGATGCCCTGCTAGGAACGAGCAAAGCACATGCACAAAAATGTGATCCATCATTTGTTTCACTGTAAGACATAAGTTGAATTACACACATTAAGTTTATGGGAATAAAAACTTCATCACTAGCTTACCAGGATTTTCACACGGTTCTTTTTTTTCTTGAAAAAGCATATGGTACATGATTTTTTAGGGTCTTTTGGAAGAGCAGAGCAAGACATATTGTGATTGAGTGAAATCATGATTGCTTGAACTACACTTGATATCAGGAATCTTGTTCTAAGTTTCGAACTGCAATAACTCAATTACGAAGCCAGCAACAGTAATGAGCAGCTATCTGATATAATCTCCTAAAATTTAGTACCAACTCCAAGATTCTTGAATGTATTTGACACAGTTCAAGAAGTCCCTGAGGGAGCGGTTGATTTAATGATCTGAGATTCATAATTTCACGTTAGGTTTGAACAAGTTCGAAGGTGGATAAAATTACTATTTCGGATTCAATTTGATCCTCCATCTCGAACTAACAATAAAAGCGAAAGAGAGATCTCTCCCCTCACCCCGGTTGTCGCTGCATCTTGAAGTCTTGCCGAGTGAAGCCGATGGACATCTGCCCCTTCTCGCCGGCGTTGATCACGGTCATCTCGAAGTAGTACACCAACCGCCGGGTCGGCGCCGGGCAATTGGCCTGGACGGCGCCGACGTCGTGCCCGTGCTGATGGCTCCAGTTGTACTCCACCGACAACTTGTCCGGGGACACCACGTTGAAGAGGCCGGAGCTGTTGATGGTGTTGAGGTGCGACGGCTCCGGCTCCGCATCTATCGCCTCCGCCACGGACATCCACTCCTCCTCCGACCGCCACCGCGACGCCAGGGCGAAGACGTCGACGGCCGCGGGGGGATCGCGACGCGGCGGCGACTCCGTCGACATTGCCTGGTCGCTCACCATCGGAGCTCCTGCACGATTTGAAGAGGGTAAAATCGAAAACCCCAATTCCACTCCTCGAACGCGATCGAGAGACGAAGCAAGAACTAATTGGGACGGCTTCGTCGCCGGTCACATTAGTGGTGAGATTTTTATATGACCATATTGGCCTGACGATTTAGATACAAAAAATAGCTACATAGCAGGGTTAAAATAGTCAATATGGCAAATAGCACGCCGCCTCTGGTAAAGAGCTTTGGGAGGTTTTTGACGGTGTATGATTCGGACACGTGTATTAATGGATTGCGATGA
This sequence comes from Pontederia paniculata, assembly GCA_001647135.1. Lineage (NCBI taxonomy): Eukaryota > Viridiplantae > Streptophyta > Magnoliopsida > Commelinales > Pontederiaceae > Pontederia > Pontederia paniculata. The sequence goes on along the minus strand of LTAE01001058.1, from coordinate 22,408 downwards.
CTGCAATAAAACTAGGGGGTGTTCACGGGTCGGGTTGGACCCGACCCAAATCCGAACCGACCCGACCAAAGTCCCGACCAACTTTGGTCGGGTCGGTTTGGATCGGGTTATGTCATATTTGGCATCTCGACCCGATCCAACCCGACCCATCCAAAATCGGGTTGGATCGGGTCGGGTCGACGGGTCACCCGATCAAATTTTTCTTAATATTTTTTCATATTTTTGTTTATTTTTATTTTATTTTATTAGTATTTAGTATGAATCGTTATATCTAGTATTCATTTTAAAGCATAAATTAAACTTTTTTAATATTTTATTATGATATATTTTAATTTTTAAATTAAATTTAAACTACTTTAATTATTAAAAAAATATCGGGTCATCGGGTTGGGTCGATTTAAATCGGGTTGAATTTTTTCAACCCGTACCCGATCCGATCAAGATCGGTCTTGAACCCGACCCGACCAAAAAATCGAACCGACCCAATTCAGTTTGGGTCGGTTCGAATGGTCGGATTCACCGAGTCGACCGGGTGAACACCCCTAAATAAAACAAAGGTCGCCCGCTGTTACTAACTCTACTTCGCCGTTATATATAGAGCAGTAATGCTCCGTAACGTCCGTTATGGTACTTGTAACAGCCGATATTGGTGAAGATATCGCCTTATCAGCTATCCGTGGAATTCATTTTTTTTTGTGTCGCCCAAGGTCGGGTCTGATAATGGTGGAGATTTTTTATATCCAAAATATTCGAACTCGAACTTGAATTCGAGATCTTAAATGAATAAGAGCTCCTTATCGCTTCACTCCAACACTCGTTAATTATTAATATTCAAATTTTGAGGAGGAAGAGAGTACCATCGATTTAAGTATCAAAATATTTCGAATTCGATTCTCCCCAATAAAATTTGTATACTTTCTATTTTTAGTATTTAATTTTTATATTAGACCAATGGACTTTCTTTTATAATTGAAAAAAAATATTTAAATTTTGGGTTTTTTAAAAAAAGTTTGTGTAAATTTTATTCCTAGTTTATAATTTTTTTTTCTCTGCACCAGCCTAACTTCATTTTGTAATCTTGGTGCATAATCCTACAATTTCATAAGAAAAATTGAAAAAACGAAACCTAAAATAAAGTTAAGGGACTAAACTAATCAAGAGCAAAACTTTGAATATCATAAATGAAACTTATCCTTCATAATTTACGTGCAATGATATCATTATTTCTGTTGAGAAACAAAGTTTAAAGATTAACAAAATAAATAAATAGAACAATAATTTTCATTGTTTGTCCTTACAAAAATCTCCTTTCTGCCTCTATTATGAAGCAAAAGAATGTTATATTGTCGAAAAAGGATAACAAAAGAATGTTCTCTTTCATTTTTGTTGCTTTCATTACAAGCGAGCGTGATCCAAAACAATTATACTTTTTTTTTTCAAGATTTGGACTTCTCCAAATGTCAACGAAAATAATCATGTTGTAAAATGGAAACAAAACTTGTTCAACTAAAAAACAAAAATTATATAATTTCTATCAAATTACACAACGCTATCTCAACTACACTTTGGTTGTTGGGTCCTGTTCGGGCGCGATTAATAAAGTTTCGACTGGTTTAAACATCCCAAAAAATAATCAAATCGAGTTGTTTTCATGAAAATTGAATTTGATTTTTTTCTAATTCAAACAAATTATTGTTAGAAGAGTAGAATGGAGAAAATATTTTTCTATGTTGAATACTGGTGAATCTGTACATCTATATATAGTACATGAAAGTATCAAAAGAATAACCATCAATATCTATCTAATCTAACTAAAGAAGATTATGTAATCTAAATTAATCTAGATAAAGACAAATCTAGATAACATCAGATCTAGATGAGATCAAATCTTTACAAATGATAAGATTCTCTAACACGCCCCCGCAAACTCAGTTGTCTCTAGATCGAAGCTTTAGTTTGTCTCATAAGAACTGAAAGCGAGCACCAAAAAGAGGCTTGATGAGAATATCTGCAAGATTGTCTTTGGAGGAGATAAAGCGGATAGCAAGACGACGATTGGAGACCTCATCACGAACAAAATGATAATCAACCTCGATATATTTTCTGAGCGCATGAAATATCGGATTTGCTGATAAGTATGTGGCACCAATGTTATCACACCATAGAGTTGGGGGAGAGAGTAGTCTGGTAATTGTCAAATATTGTAAAGCACCAACCACCTGTCGATACAAATGTGGGTCAGCGAAGGAGGAGCCAGAATTCATAACTAGTTTTGTAGAAGATCCAAGAGGCGAGGAAACTAGTTTAGTGTTTGACATTCCAGTGCAGTGAAGAAGATCATGAATATACTTGTGTTGGGAGAGAAGTAATCCATTATTATTTATAAGGACTTCAACCCCAAGAAAGTAATCAAAATTGTCAAGATCACGAATCGTGCAAAGTTGTCTTAAATAAGAAATAAAATTGGTAATATGATCTCCATGAGAACCAGTGATGATAATATCATCAATATAAACCAACATTATGAGAAGAATTCCTGACTTTTGAAACATAAAGAATGAACAATCAATAGCAGAGGTACAAAAACCATAGGCAATAAGAGCAGATTGTAGTTTTTGAAACCAAGCACGTGGAGCTTGTTTTGATTCATAAATAGATTTGTGAAGAAGGCACACATAATCAGAATGATTCTCATCATAAAACCCAGTAGGTTGAGACATGTAGACTTTCTCATTTAAATGGTCATGCAGGAAAGCATTGCTCACATCCAACTGGCGAAGATATCAGTTATTAGAAATAAAAGCGATAGAATCAACCGAATTATTGTGAGTTTGACATCGGGCTAAAAGTTTCTGAATAATCAATGCCCGATTGTTGATGGAAACCCTTGGCCACTAGTCTGGCTTTGTATCGCTCTACAGTGCCATCTGGAAGAGACTTAGTGCGAAAAATTCACTTGCAACCAAGAATATTCATACATGGACGACGAGGGACTAACACCCATGTGTCATTGGAGATGAGAGCATTCAACTCTTCAACCATTGTTGAGCGCCAATGAGGAATTTTGATGGCAGAAGTGACACGTTGGAGCAGAATCCGAGGTAGAAATGGTATGCAATACTTGCGAATCTTGAAGGCCTGCAAGTTCTCTGTAATTTCGGTGAGTTCCTTGCCGAAATGTCATGTGCCGTCGAGGAGGTGTGTCAGAAGAACAAGAGGTGGATGAAGAGAAACTAAAAGAGGGAGAAGTTGTGGTAGAGACTATTGGATCAACAAATTGAGTGGGAGGTGGAGAAACGTTGGTTGAAACAGTAAGCCAAGGCGAATTGGGAATAGGAGAAGATACAGAAGGAGATAAGGAGGGAGAAGCAAAGGGGAAACATGTTTCATTAAATTTAATGTGACGCGCATAATATATTTTGTCTGTCATTGGATCCAAGCATCTATAACCATGAAAGGAGGATGGATAACCAAGAAAGACATATTTTGTAGAACGAAAAGAAAACTTGTGACGATTATAGAGACGCAAGTAAGGATAGGCAGCACATCCAAAGGTTTTCAAAAATATGTAAGATGGAGGCTTATTAAAAAAAATTCAAAAGGAGAGATGTCATTTAAAACCACAGAAG
>LTAE01001057.1:44015-57090 GCA_001647135.1 Pontederia paniculata | reverse complement strand
CGGCATTGCCGGCGTCGGCCGCGGACGGTTCCGGTGGCAATGCCGACGGCGGAAGCGGCTGCCCTCCGCGGTGCTGCCGCCGGATCGTGCGGCCGCGTTGCGTCGTCACGCTGCTCCTCGGCGCCGCGGCGCTTCTCTTGGCGCTTTTATGGCTGCATCCGTTCCTGGGCCGCCGCGGGCTTCACGGGGAGTCCGCTCGGGATCCGCGGTTCTCAGGTGAGGGATTTCGCCGGATCCCGACTTTAATTTTCTCTTGCCCATGTGTTTGTCTTGTTCTGCCTCTGTGTCTCTGTAAAAATGTAACCTTTTGAAAGCAGTGGTAGTAGTTTGTTCATCTCGAGCATGATTTGCCTTGTTGCTCGAGGAATTTAGTTGATTTCTTAACGACAATTCGAATGCTCATGAAATTGGTTAAATTTTCAGCATGGTTTGTTGTTTTATATTTATTGAAGTAAATAACTTCAAAACGACTTTTTAATTTATGTCCTGAGTCGAGTTTATGCAGCCTCCTGGATTTTGAGGTGTTGCATGTCTCTGCTCACATCTAATAGAATAGGAGGAGCCAGAAATTGATATGCATGTGGAATGAATGTTACAAGTGAATCCGTTTTGCAGGTTTGGCACTTAGATGATATAACTTATTGGATCTATTTGTCTTATTTTGTCTCCCTTTCATTTTGATTGATCAGAATGTTCTGAAAAGATTATCTGTCGGCTACTGATAGATGTGGCCATAACTTGTGGTTTACATTTCATGATAATCACCAAATCATCCATGATTGTTCATTCCATTAACTATTATAAGTGCCCAACCATCTGCATTATAAATTCTGAGTCTGGGGTTGATTGCATAAAAAGTTAACTTGCAAAAACCTCAATTTTGGTTTTAAAAAAAGTCCTGCTTGTTGAACAAGATGCAATAGCATTTTATGCTTGAATCTTGTGCAGCTTTAAGAGGTTGTGCATTGCTAGAGGTCCCCTAAGAAGGATTTGGATATGTCTATGATCTTAACTACTGATCTTACACTACATCTGGATACATAGCTTCAGATAAGACACAAATGCTGAAGTAACTGCATATTCTTTCTGCCTCTTCACATTGTACTAGAAAGAGAATGCATGAATGATGATAGATTTGTCATTAAAATACAATCTTCAGTCACAAAAATGTTCATTCCTTTGAGCGCAGGTGTGCCAACATGATAATGCATCAACATATTGTCATATACAAAATTCTGAATGCAAGAAATTTTCATGCAGTAGGACAATTTTCCAGCTAAGAAGAAAATGTTCTTCTAGAGAGTGGAATAGTTGGCCATGGGGTATTATACTGCCTATGAATAAGTGCCATCCCGTTATAGCATAATTGACAACCCAGGAATATAATGCAACCCTGCTGTCATGGTTCGTTACTCATGCTAAGTAGACATATGAACAACAATGTCATACCATGATCAACTGTATAGTAGACTAACTGGTTGATTGGACCTTTTTTCTGAAGGGGTAAAAGATGACCAGGAACTTTTGCTGTCATCTGTAAGTATTAATATATAAAATCAAGGAAGAAATGTCTAAGTGTGGAGAAACCAAAAGTATAAAATAAGGAGATACACCGCCAGTCTAATAGAACCCAAGTCACACGACAAAACACATGGCCTGAATCATTTCCATTTGCTGTGTTATGGGGTATATGTTTGCAGTGCTACAAAGTGCTTTTTGAGGAGGAGAGGTGTTGTGCAGATAACATTGTACATTATATTTCCTTTCTGACATGGTAGTGAGGGGTAGTTCATGTTGACCTTGTCGTCCATTCTTGTTTTGTGATGGACATTTGACAATTTTGCTTCATGCTCACAGATAATACAAATGGATGAACCCCTAAGAAAAAGGATGAGTAGCATAATGGTCTAGTCATCTTTTTTCTTCATCAAGAAAACAAAATGAGGAGATACTGAGTGAATGACCCAAGAGATTATCCCCAATCTCTTACCAACATAAAACATGGTGTACGATGTTCTCACTATAACATCCCTTACCAACATAAAACATGGTGTGCAATGTTCTCACTATAACATCCCTTTTTTTGACAAAAAAAGGATGATTACTGAGCTTCGGTAGTCATCCAACTTGTATTAAGAAGCTAAATTCTATGGAATGTCCAAGTATGTATAGGTGACAAAACGAAAGATTCAAGAGGGTGGAATAACCACAAAAAGATACTATCCAACCCCCACTTGATAGACAACAAGATGTGCACAATTCTCTATTTAACACCTTTCTCCCCCAACTCACTTAAGTAGTAGCTATGGAAAGTATTAGCAGTTGGTTCAAATCTAGCTACTATTAATTTCTAGGAATTTATTCAAAAGTACTAATTTATTGGACCAATAATAGATTGATCACTTTCAAAAGTAATAACTGTTAAGAATATAAATATAAAGATGTTGCTCTTCCTATCGGCTTAAGCTTTTAGGATTGGTGGTAGCACATCTAATTTAACATGGTATCAGAGCTAGAGGTTCTGAGTTCGAACCTCGTCGTTGCTCGTATTAAAAATTAATTTGCTCCCTTAATTGTTCACGTGTTGGGCTTTGGGCTAGACCAAAGTTGTCAGCGACCCACACGTGAGAGGGGAGTGTTAAGAATATAAATATAAAGATGTTGCTCTTCCTATCGGCTTAAGCTTTTAGGATTGTTGGTAGCACATCTAATTTAACAATAACTATTGAATCGCTCCCTAAAAAAAATGCATTCACATTATAGTTAGAAAACATGGCTATAGACACACACAAACACACACACACATGTATATATATATGTATAAATAAGGGTTAATTCCATTTTCCTCCCCTCAACTATAGTTTCTTTCCATTTTACTTCCTAAACTTATATTACATGCTTAACCCCAAATGACTATAATTTATTTGTTTTTAGTTATGCATTTATTTTTTACCTTTATTTAATTTTAACTTTTAAATTTAAAAATATAAAAAATTAAATGGGACCATTCTTCACTGACCAATTGATTTTTTTTTAAAGTTAACTAAATTAAACTATAAGGGTGAAAAGGTAAATACATTTAAGATATATGCAATTGAGGTTAAGTGGAAGTGTTTGGAAAGTTGAGGGGAGGTAAGTGGGTAGTATTAAAGTTTTAGGGGATAAAGTAAAAATAAGCTATAGTTGAGGGGAGGAAGATGAGATTAACCCCTAAATAATAAACAAATTTCTAGTGATATTAACATGTTCTGAAACTCCAATTTTGCAACTAGTTGCTTAAGCATGACCTTTGAGCTATGTAATTGGCTTTCCTAAAAAGGAAGAGTTCCACATGGCTTTTTACGACTTTCAAGTAGTATAAATGCTTTCAACTTTGTAGTGTAAAAAATGATTACTAATATGAATCATGAGCTTTAATATTGTGAAGATGAAGAATAACATAGCTTTTCACTGGAAACATGTTTTCAATTATGACTGAGATTCTCCACTTGCATCGTAATGCGTGCAAATAGTGGTCACTCCTTAAAATTCTATACTTGCTCATAAAACACCAAAAAAAGAACAAGTGATTACATGTTTTCAGTGAATCATATTGTCTGGAGTATACTGCCACATAATGTAAATATGAACATGTCTCTATATAAACTATTGAAAACAAACAAAATCAAGTTATCCAGCCCTTTGCAGGCTGCAAAAGAAACTCTATGATCACTGACCAACTCCAATTTTGTATGACTATGAACTCACAATCGAATGTCATTCATTTTCAGTATTTTGCTTTAAACAATGTTCTATTATACTATCCCACTGCTGCTATAGGGTCTGTTGTTGTGGTACATCTGCCACATCACTTACTTTTCATATCATGGTTCATGAGTTTAGCACTATGCATCATGTGATACATTTGGACTAGCACCTGTAAAGTATACTAGATACAGAATGCTTGCCTTATCATTTTATCTTTGGTGTTCTCTCTCTCTCTCTATATATATATAAATATATATATATATATATATATATATATTACACACACACACACACACACACACACACACACACACACACACACACACACACACATATATATATAAAGAAGGTTAGTTTATTTTTTTCTTGAGTTGGCATCCCACCAATTATTTTGGAACATGTCATAAACCTCCATTGAGAACCATCATCTTGATTGTTCTCTTCTTTCAGGCTGGTTACTGAGAAACTATGCAGACGTGCAGTTTTATCTACTGTTTGTCTGGTTTGTCATCCCTTTCAGGCAGAGTACATCATGGAGTTTGCTTCTGTTAGCAGAAGCCTTTTTTCTGAGTGCTTCGGATTCAGTATATATATCATTTTGCTTTTGTCTAGAAGACATGCATTTTCTTTTTTTGGAGCCTGTACATCCACACTTCTGACCAGCATAGTGATGCAAATATGAAATTGTAGGAGTTTCCAATGTAAATGCTTCTGCGTTATCTGTTACTTAATATTTGCCTCAAAATTTTGAAGTTTTCGTTCTATTTTAATTTCCAAATGATTTTCTGCAGCTGATATTCTGGCAAGTTTTAGACTACAAAAGCCTGCTGCTTTTTTGCATGACAACATTGTGAAACTTCAATTCGACATATTCGAAGAAATTGGTGTACCTAATTCCTCGGTAATTTCTTTTTTACAATTTTTTTGTGTTTATGATTATTTACATTCTAATGTCTGTTACTTCTCTTTTTTGGCTTAATCAGGTAGCTGTAATGGGTTTGGAACCTCTAGGTGATGGGTCAAACTGGACAAATGTGGTTTTTGCCATTTGGCCTTATCCAAAATCTTCAACTATATCATCGACTAGCCTAAGCATTCTGAAGTCTTATTTCGTGTACTTGGTTGAACAGCAGTCACCACTCCATTTGACTACACCCTTGTTTGGGAATTCCTCATACTTTCAAGTGTTAAAGTTCCCTGGAGGAATTACAATCACTCCGCGATATGTTTTTCCTTTGCAGAAAGTACAGTGGCTATTCAACTTCACCTTAAATTTCCCTATCTACAAAGTACAAGACAAAATAGATGAACTGAAGGACCAGATGAAATCAGGGCTGCTGCTAAACTCAAATGAGGTTTGGCCATCTTATACATTATAAGTACTATTTTTCCTCTTCTCGTATATGAGTCATATTATATGTTTGTACATTAATTATCAAATTATATTATTACAGAATTACTGAGAAACATTTGGAAATTTTGGAGAAAAAAAAATCAAAACTCTGTATCTTGCTCATTTACTAGTTACAATTGAGAAAGCAATGGGAGATATCCAATTAGGTTTTCTTAAGCATCCTAGATAAATAATGGACCTAGATTTACCAATTGATGCATATCTTTAGAACATTGATCAGCAAACATGACTTTCTAGATTTCTCAGAGTTTTTTAGGGACAATAGAATGACTTGCATGGTCTAGTTATCCATGTATGGGAAAATGTACAAGTGTGCGAAACAGCATCACTGAAAGTTATGCTTAATTTTACATTTTGTTTTGTTTTGCAGAATCTATATATTCGTTTGACAAACTTGAACGGTTCGACAGTGACTCCACCAACAATTGTTCAGACCTCCATTGTGCTTGCAGTAGGAAACCTTCAACCTTCTTTGCCAAGGTTGAAACAGTTGGCTCAAAACATTAGGAATTCTTCTGCAGGAAATCTTGGTCTGAATCATACTGTATTTGGTAGAGTAAAGCAGATTCGCTTGTCCACGTTTCTTCAACATTCTCTAAATAATGGAGGCAGAGCTGGTACACCAAGTCCTTCTCCTCAGCCTCACATAGACTATCATGATCACCACATCCACCATCACCATCATCATCATCATCATCATCATCATCATCATCACCATCATCATCATCATGATCATCATCATCCTGCATATCTTGCCCCTGCTTCTCTTCCTTCTCCATCCCCAAAACATGGTCATCAAGCTCCACCTCCTTCTGGCTGCCACTATCAATTTTCAAACAAACCGAAGCACAATGCTTATTTATCTCCTTCTATCACTCCAGTTGCTGCTCCAAAGAGTTCAACTCCACCTCTTACTCCTTCACAGCATTCAACTTCTCCTGTGAGTGCTCCATGGCAATCTGTTGTACCCAGAAAGCATTCTCATCCTCCTTATATGCATAAAATTGCACCTGCTCCAACTCCACATGCACATCAAGAATCTCCCATACCTGACGTCTCCTTTGCTCATGTACAACCACCAAGTGCAAGCATTACAGAGAACAAGCCTCCTAGTAAGATTCATACAATTGCACCAGCACCACATTCATGTAAGTTCTTCCTTTAAACCATAATGTAATTATGTTAGCTTATGTACTGAACTTTACACTTGTTCTCATAGGAGAAAATAATATATGTAAACCTTTACATAGAAAAGGGTTTCATCTTCAAATAGCTTACCTAAACTCTTTCAAAAAGAAAAAAAAAATAGCTTACCCGAAAGGAAAGAGGAAAACATTTAACCATTTGTCAATGTACCTCGTTTGTGCTAGGCATGTTACCTGTGAACTTGTGAATATGGACATATATGTCATGTGACATGACATGCAATTTATTGCATGCATTACTGTCATCATATATAATCATGCCATATTTGAACCAGCTCAAATAAGGCTGGGTATAAGAATGTCATAAAGTTCTCATAATACAATGGTTCATTTATAGTTGTGACTAGACATATCATTATGGTATTGAGGTACCACTGTTTCATAATATCATATTGATTTGACAGAAATTTTTTGTTGTTCTGTTCACTATTTCATTAGTGATTATGAAATTTGTATAAAAATGATTGCTTGTATGTCTGTAATGCTCGATCATAACCATCATTTCCTTCCTTTTGCTCATTATTCATATTAACAAATTATTTTTATCAGTTTCCATGATTAATTTCATAAATAAGAAAGTGCAAAGATAAGTAATGCAAACCCCGGTAGGTTATTTTGTATTGTGTTGAAATTCAGCCAAAATTTTTCTAGTAAAATGTTGTCATTTTTTTTTACTCAATGGTATTCAGCCCTTTTATAGTGCGACTATGGTGATCATTCATCAAGAGTTTTAAATGATCTGCGACTCACGATTGTGCTCTATATTTTAGATTGTTTCCATTTCTGAAAGGCTGGGAAATTTTGCTGGCAGTTAGTTGTAAGCTTTCTGCATTTCTCATTCCTATTTGTCGACTGTCATATAACATTGGCAACTTCACTAGTAGCATGCTTTACAATGACTAAGAAAAACACAAGATATCTAGTGTTTTATTAATTCTTTCATATTAAGGGTCTCCAAATTAACGTTCTTATTTGTGAACATTATCTCATGTAACTAATTGATGTCTACATGCAGCTTCTACATCAGGCAAGTGTTTCATGCATGGACTGATTGCGTCACTCCTCTGCATATTATTGAGTTTGTAGCAGAGAACCTTTTTGCTTTCTGGAACTGGTTCATTCGGCTTATAAGAAGCGGGACAAAGGGATCCCCTGTGTTATAAGAGACTGGAAGCTTGTATGAGTTGGTGCAACCAAATGTTGCACCATGTATGCAGATAGTAACTTCAAGTATGTATATATTAAGTATAATGCAACCGGCAAGATGTGCTTTTTGGTCAAAGCCACAGAGGTGGCAGGCCGCTGTTACATATCTTGCCTTGTTGCCAAGAACCATCTTCCAGAAAATCAAAGTAAAAAAAAATGTTGCATTTTCTCCTGAACTTAAGTTTTCTCTCTCCTTAGAGATAGATACATTTCAACCTGTAATTTTGCCCGGCTCTTGTAGAACATTTTCAATTGTCATATTCCATAACTGAAGCCTCCAAGGGAAAACCACTGAAGCCTATAGCGATCATTAGTCCAAAGTGGCTCTTTCCCTGTTGCTTCTTTCTTTTATTGCTGAAAGGCCTCTCTTTGATGTTGCTTTAGGTGGAATCATTTATTGCCTATTTGCCTGTATATATTTTCTTGTTGTTAACATAACTGGTAGGTGTTCTCCTGTGGAAAATTTCAATTACTCCTTGACGGTTGGCACGCTGCTCATAGTTAAAAGTTCATGATATGAGCTTTCGTTGAGAAATCAGTAGTCTTTTTTTTTTTGTTTCGATTATATGATCTTTGTATTCAAATAGAAAAATAAAAGGGTATAGAAAGTTTTGCCGGTGAAAATTCAACTGTCACCATGACTAGTTTTATTCAAAGGTAGTTGTAGTTTCCATGGAGTGAAGATGATGTCTTGATGTGTATGTTATGGCATCATTTAATTACATGATGACATTAGTTTAGCTACCTTAGTAAATGAGGGAGTAACATAAAAGGACGAAGGTGACCTAATACAAATGTCACATCTCAATCAAGAAAAATAAGACCATGGGTGGGCGTTACTTCTCATCATGGTGGTGAAAAAAACTTTATTTTAGGTCGCCTCATAATGGTGGCTTGATCATGATGCGTCACTTTTTGTTATTGTCTATGTGTGCATATCCTTTCAAATCTAATAAAAGCTAACAAAAAAACATAAAAAACGTATAAATGCCTCTGTAGTACTATTCAGAAACGCAAGCTTTTGGCATCGTCTTAGATGAGTGACTTCAAATGCTATCCGTAGCAATTTAATCAATCAATAAACTTCCAGATGGATTAATTGATACATTCCATCAAGTCAAAGGCCTTGTATCCCTATAGTTTCTATTTACCTTTCATGAAGTTTAATTCTTTTTGTTTTATACCAAAATTCAAGCTCAAGCCAAGCTCTATCCATCCTTCATAAGAAAACATCTCTATTTTATTTCTTGTATTAAACTTAGGAGCCTCCTTCTGTAATTGAATGACAGTTTAATTTAATTACGGATAAAAAAGAATGAATATGTAGATAGTTGAGCACTTACTTTTCGAAGGTTATGATGCAAACTTCATATTCACCTCTCTAGTCTCTACATAATCATTAACCTTGACATGCCTCAATTTTTCGACTTTTTGTACTAATTTGATTCGCCTTCATGAATTTTGAAGATAAAATGATGTGTTTGAGAAAAAAAATGGATAAAAACATCCTCCAACGAAAACACTAGGAGTAACATTTATGCTTTATACTTATATGTATAATAAAATACAAATATACAAGTGGGATTAGAGATACATCTTATGGAGATAGTAGGAGTGTTGCTTGCTTCCTTTTGTTCGATAAAAAGGTGATAAATGGAAGATGATTCAATTGCTATGCACAACAAAGTTCAATTTAGAAATTTAGAACTTAGAAGATCTGCTTTACACTCATTCCAGACGTTTAAGAAGAGTTGCATTTCTGTTGTTGGATAAAACAAAGAAAGAATGCCATCCATTTCTGTTTTTGTTCTTCTTTTTTTTCTGTAGTTAAACTTCTACGCATAATTGAATCTGAACTCAATAGAAGGTTATCAGTTGGTTCTTTCTACAGTTGTATGATATCCTTGAATAACTCCGATAATATGACAAACAATGCACCACCAAGGACAACGGATAAAGTGTATTTGCCTCCAGGAACAATGGGTGGGATCAATGGGGTTTGTGATTCTTCCAAGTATCTCTCTGACCATGACATTGCTGCAGGAAGTATTCCAAAGAGCACCAGGACTGTAAAACCAATGAATCTCATAGTTACAACGCAGTTGACAATGACTGATAACTGGTACCAAACTATGCATCAAAGCAAATGAATCATGCAAAAGTTATTTATTTTCTCTTTTTCCCAAATGGTTCACTAAATACAGGTTATGACGGTCTCGTTGCACATCTGAACAAAATAGGTGCCAAGCAGAAAGGAACGATGAACAAAGACATTTCAAATAGAAGGGGAGCACAGCACTTTCTTCGTGCATGTTCCCATCTTTTGTTTCCGAGTTCATGTATCTAAGATGATTGTCCAACATTTCATGACATTAATCATGATTCAGACGACCATTTATGAAGATGTAAACTTATTTAGTGAATCTGCATGCATTATATTTTAGAATGTTCTTTTATGTGAACAGAACTCATTTGGGTCGTTTGGTTCAAAAGTCACTGTAGATGGATTACAAAATTTTAATCCAGCAGATACTCCCAACCTCTTAATCCACCTGGATCATCTTAGTCCAAGGTGGACTTGGAGTACGAAATTCTCACCTTTTTCCTTACTCCAGCAATTAATGCGGTGGAGCCCACCAAAATCTTTTTTGGCCGTTTGGTAAAAAACTGGGGAATAAGACCTTAATCCAGGTCTTATTCCCCAACCAAACGGGGCCATTGGGTTTAGCACTATTTTTTCTAAGATATCTGATTGCATCATTAACAATGACGAGTTCCTTCAATTTTAACAATTCATGTAGACCAAAGCCAACGTTTATACTTACATTGTACATCTACATTGAAAAAGGTATATAAGAAATTGACAGAGACATATACTGAAGAATACAAGATAGAAAAGTTAGTGACAATGACTCGGTGAATTTGAACAACTACAATCAAATGTTCTATTGGCATCAATCTTGCAATATTTGACTATAGATAACAGAGGAAACAAGGCTGTTTTCATTAAAATAGTATTTTGCATTTGTTTTAACATTTCATAGTTTTCTCTTCTCCGATTATTTGATTGTAGCATCCAATGTAGACGATAGGCAATATAAACTTAAACGTTGCAAATATAGAAAAAAAGTAAACGTTGTAAAATCAGAAAAAGTAAACATTGCAAATTTAGGAAAAAAAAGTAAATGTGACATCTTACTATATTCACCAAATCACTGAATTGAAATACAGTTGAGCACAGTACAGGAGGAGATCCAGATGACCCACTCTACCCTTCTAGGTTCAGTGGCTGATCGGGGGCGACTTTAATGTCACTTTGGACATCGAGGATCGTCCGATTGCATGATATGATAGAGATCCAGGGGCGAAAGAGTTTTGTGATTTTATTGACTCCCACTCGTTGATGGACTTTCCAACAATTAACTACAAATTCATGTGGAGTAGCTCAACCTCACCATCAGCACAATTGAAGATAGATCATTTCCTTGGGTTACTGGCATTAGTAGAGTCACATCGGTTAGCGGATGTTTAGGCAATATAGAGATCTTTTCGGACCACACCCCACTCTTATGGTGATCCAATGAAGGTCAGGCTGCTAGTTTGTATTTCTGATTTGAGCATTCTTGGCTTATTGAGGAGGGTTTCCGGGAGCGAATTGTAGAGCAGTGGGCTTCCACGCCACCTTCAGACTCAATTCACAGACTAGCCATTCAATTGAGTATAGGCTACATATTCAGGAGGACAAGGAGAGGCGTCGAGCTGAGGCCCTGGCGGATATCTCACACCTGAGGAGACTATGGAGAGGAGGCGACACCACGAGGTGAACCAGCTAGAGGACAAGAAGGTGGATATCAAATGGGGGCAACGCTCATGATAGACCTGACTTCAGGAGGGTGATGCCAACACTAGGTTCTTCTACCTGTACGAGAGTGACTGCCGAAGGTTCAAAAGGATAGACCAAATTGATGTGCAGGGGGTGTTGATCACAAGCCATGCTCAGATTGGAGCAGCTATTGTGGCACACTACAAGGCGATCTCAAGGAGACCACTGCCACCTAGGTGGACTATTTATCTCCCTCATTTATATGACAATCATATCTCTTCTTTGTCGCAGGTCATTACGAAGACAAAGGTCACACATGCCTTACGCGACCTTAATGGCAAGGGCTCACCGGGGTTTGACGACTTTCTGATTTTCTTTTATCGAGAGTTCTGGGCCGTCCTCAAGACTGATATCATGGCATTAATTCAGTAGTTTACCAATGGGAATCGGGGTTTCAAGTGCCTTAATCATTTCTTACTGTTCATGCTACCGAAGCATACACCAGCGGAGATGATCAAGGACTTTCGACCGATCACACTATCCAATATCATCTACCTTATCGTGTTTGGGGTACTAGAGAATCGACTGAGAGAGGTACTAAATGACCTCATCCATCCAATGCAGTCTGCATTCATCTGCGACGGATCCATTACTGATGGTTACACTATCCCCTCTAAGGTCATCATAGCGTGGCGCCGCATAAGGACACAGAGCTTCCTTTGGAAGGTCGATTTCTCAAATGCTAATGATTCAATCTCATGACACTTTCTTTGGTACTCTCTATACATCCGCGATTTCGCCCATTTTAATTTGGATCTCTTGGATGAAGCCTTGCATCTTGATAGCTTCATTCTCGGTCCTGGTCAATGAGAAACCCACAAGAGGATGTATCCATCCACAACGTGGGGTTTGACAGGGTTGCCCTTTTGTGCCCATGCTCCTACGCGATGTACCTTCTCAGCTTGTAGTGTGGGCATCATCGGGAGGTTCTCCTCGATCCATGAAGGAGCAACCTCATCCCTCTTCTCTAGTATGCAGATGATACAATAATTTTCATTGAGGGCTCGAGGGCTGAGGCATGATGGACCACTATCATGGAGATTTTTGGGGCACCCACAAGTTTATAGATTAATCATGCCAAGTCGTCTTTTATTCCCTTTGGCATAACTGTAGAGGAGGTGGCACAATGGAACAGAAAGCTAGGGACACCAACTGGCTCCTTACCTATCACTTACTTAGGACTTCCTCTATCAGACAAATAAATCAGATATTGTGGTCGGAACCTGATTATAGAGCGCATGTATCACATGTTGCATGGGTGGAGCTCCTGCCTATTATCTCGTGGTGGGCGACTGGTGTTGCTGTAGACGGTATTGCCTTCGCTCCTTATATATTGTATGTCAATCTTGCGGATGCCAGTTCATGTTGAGCAATGCATAGACACTATGAAGAGTAGCTTTTTTGGTGTAGTGGTGCGGTCAAATCTAGGATTCACCTAGTGATAGAGACTTGAATCCACTTTAGGGAAAATATGCTATTAGCAAATATTATAAATCAAGTGTAGGTTTCAAAGAAACCATACAAGAGTATTTATAGGGTTCTAAACACCCCATATATCAAATAGTATGGAAACCTTAATAAAAGGAAAACTAATAAAAGGTAACCTAATATAAGGAAAGT
>LTAE01001057.1:2564-41490 GCA_001647135.1 Pontederia paniculata | reverse complement strand
TGCACTGTAGCGCCGAGGGTGATTAGGGTTTGGAGAGGCTGATGGAAAATTAGGGTTTGGTGAGGTAGGATCACAACCGTTTGATGAAGATCAAAAGGTTGATTTGCTCTGATACCAATTGATAGAGACTTGAATCCACTTTAGGAAAAATATGCTATTAGCAAATATTATAAATCAAGTCTAGGTTTCAAAGAAACCATACAAGAGTATTTATAGGGTTCTAAACACCCCATATATCAAATAGTATGGAAACCTTAATAAAAGGAAAACTAATAAAAGGTAACCTAATATAAGAAAAGTCTTGGCAAAGGAAAACCAACCCAAAAGAGACTAAACTAAAAAGACCTAATTAAAGGGCTCATGATAAAGGCCCATAACTAAAGATTAATGCCCATAGGGCATAAAACCCATAATATTATTCTCATTCTACATCACCTAGTTGCTTGGAGGGAGATTTGGTGTCCTATATCTGATAGGGGCCTCGCAGTTCGGAACCTACGTTGGACCAACCGTGCATGTCTTGCTAGGTCGGGCGGATCATGGGAGCAGGGGAGGGCATGATGTTTTTGGCATGTTATGACAGAGACCTATCATGTGATTCCAAGCCACTCTACATGGGGCACCATCATTTTAGCGTGGCGTAGCTACCATCCCCTCCCACCCAGATGCGGCCATTCCTTAAACGCTGCTTTGGGCCATATGTCAAATTTCATCTTTTGGAGCCATGACTGGTCGCTAGGTTATACAATTGCATTGACTTTCCCCATACTAGCAGCCCTCTCAAAGATTCCAAGTGCCGTTGTTTGCGAGTGTTGGTCGGCACTAGGAGCTTCAGGAGGTGGTTTTTGGACACCGTTATTTAGCTCAGCACTTTCAGACCAGAGGTTTGAGGAGCTAGTAGGATTACTTGAGCGGATCACGGGATATCCTCCAAACAACTCCAGAGAGGATTGCTAGATATGGTCATTTGATGGCTACTCATAGTCTTGTGCCGATAGTTACTTCCTGGAGGTATGGTTCCAGATGACGTCATATTTTAGTGCTTACGGATATGGCGCTCTCGCATATCACCCAAGGTGAAGATTTTTGCCTGGATTTTGAGGCGTGGTATGATCCTCACCAGGGAAGGATAGCGCCTTAGGCAGATCCTAGATGTGCTCTATGCAGTTCAGGCGTGGAGGACATGAACCACTTCTTTTTCACTTGTTCTATTGCTACAGGGCTTATGGCGCCACTAGAGTCCCCCAGAGTAGATACATTTGGTTTATACACTTTTAGAACTCGTTGAGGGGCACTTGGTACGCATGGCAGCTTAAGGTGGAGATAACCATGGACTACATCCTTCACTACCGCGTGGGCGATTTGGCTCCAGCATAACCACACAATTTTTTAGGGAAGAAATGCTATATAGAGAATATTGTTGGGGTTTTAGATAGTTTCTTTTGTTTCGGCTTTGGGAAACTCTGATAATCTCGGAGCTCCTCCACACACACTTGTAAATTCCTCGATTTTTGAGTAATACAAGTGGATGGCTACTAAGCTTTGTAGCCATCCTTTCTTCTTTCAAAAAACAAAAAGAAGTACAGTTGCTAACTAACAGTTGGTTTCCTAATAAATTTGAGCACCAAACAAATGTCAGGAGAGATATTCTCTTGTGCAATATACTTTACCTCCATAAGTTCCAGCAAAATCCAAGGCTTTGAAAAATATCTCTGGATCAAGCAGCGAAAGAACTAAAGGTGGAAGCAGAGTCAGCAAGAATGGAAGAGGTTTACTCTGGCCACTAGGTAGTTTAAGCACTGCAAATTTTAGAAAGGAAGAAAGATAAGCATGGAAATCTTATAACTATCAAATAAAGAGGATGGCAACTTGAAATGTACTAATCTGGATATGTTTTATATCTGATCTAACTTTTCTTTCCTGAAGAAAAATGTTTGTGACTCCTTCAGTGACTTACCCTGACTTAATGCTATGGAAATTTCTGGTTAAGGAAATCAGGGACTTACAATCTGAAACAAAGTCTGTAAGTCCAAGAACAAATCCAATGTATGATGTAGCTATTGCAAAGAAAGAGAATACTTCAACAATAGGCTGCAGAGAACAACGAGAAGGACCAATGTTCAGTTTCTTCACGCTATTAAAAAGGAAATTACAAAATAATGTCTGAGCAAAGGAAAAGAACATGGAATACATACTCCTACTATCCCATTATTGGACCGTAATTGCTCAAGTGGGTCAGCGATGGCACCACCATTACCCAGATCTGGGATGGTCCCTAGAATTACAGCATCCCAAACGAGAAACAGAACAAGTGGGATAGCTGTGCCAAAAACAACTGCAGTCCTGCAATACATTTAATTGATATAATGATGATAAAAAATATTTTTGTCAAATTATTAAAAACACATAAATAAAGTATGACCAATTTATGAGGTAACAATATAAACACACAAAAAAATTCAAGTAGATATTATGTGCTCAAGCATTTAGTGCCTAGGTACATCCAAATCGCCAAAGTTAACTTAGCTAATTTAATAGAATTGATATGTGTGACACATCATACTTGAATATTAAGTATGATGAGATAATGACGTCAATTTGAACTAATCAACATATGATAATAGGTACGACTTAAGTAGGCTCAGATGGAACACATTAGGCGTGGGCATGACTGTATGTCATACCACATAGTTGGCATGGCCCAAATGCCACCTAGCGAAGGTGTGGCACTAGACTGCGCATGGAGGTGAGGTGAGCCATGCCTGCAGCGAGTCATGTCGTGCCATCAAGTGCGTGCACACACATTTGCAGATTGTTTTATCAAGATAAATAGTTTTTAATTAATTAAAAGTTCCAATGTGATTCAAACTCTTGCTAAGAGTTGGCTTAGGTTTGTTAACTCATTCCTATAAACAGGGAATATCAGGAACACAAAATCAATGAATTTTTTTCAAATTTCTCTCTTCTTTCTCTTGTTCATGAAATCAAGGATTGGCTTTATGTCGTTCGCAGTTGCATGATCAAGATTAAAGGACTTCCCTTGGTCTTCTCTAAGGTGATGTCTGAAAGTGTAATATTCTTCTGAGTTGACTCAAATATATCTCTAATTATTTTTCATTTGTTTGTCATATAGTGCTGATTATGTAGTTAGGGCTCCTCTACAATAAATTTTAATTTCTATATCATATGCATAAATTGCAACATTACATCAAGGAATTTGAGTTTTTTACATTGAATTATATGCATTTGGTTTGAAGAATGTTGTTGACTATTTATAGTCTCATATATTTTGTTAATGATGATATGAATCTTCCTTAGTCTCCTGTGGAGTTGGAGGATTTGCCTTAAATACAAATGTCTCTTAGTCTATGAACGTCTGTATGGAATTACCATTATTTCTTGTCAAGGATTTGAGTTGTGTTAATATTGGATGAATAGATCCATCTTTTGTGAAGAATGTTGTCTACTTATTATAAGTTCATGATGTCTATTGTCAAGAATGATATGAATCTTAGTACGAATCGGATTTGCTTTACTTGAAAATGAACATTTAATTTCAAACTATTAGATTGTTATACTTTGCGGAAAAAAGCTTCACTTAATTATGCAAAAGCGAGATTTATCTTTCTCATTATAGATTGACCTCTTTAAGATGGTTCTATTACGTAATACTTTGAAACATGGGTTTAGCTGTCACATAGCATCTATAGTAACCCATGTTTCACCTCTCATGGGAGTCAGCTCCCGAGAGGGGCATCGCACTTCTGGCAGGTATTGTAGCTATCCTGCCACAGACCCAACCTTTCTTCACAGCCTCTTTGGGCTCAGGGACCGGTTTCGCCTTCTGGACCCATGAGTGGAAGCCGGGAGACATGTTGGCGGCTTCCTTCCCTCGACTGACGGCACTTTCGGCGCAATCGAGGGCCATAGTCAGCGACTACTGATTGGAGGCAAACGGATCTGGAGTCAACTCATGGATCCCATAGTTCATGTCGGGCCTGTCAGACCAGCGCTTTGACGACCTTCTCAGGTTGCTAGACAGAATATCGAGGTACCGTCCAAACATGTCGATGATTGATGGATGGTGCTGGCTAGCAAGGCATTACTCAGCGAGCAGGCTATACAAACAACTACTACCGGGTGGCACGACTCCAAACATCATCAAAGGTGACTGTCGACGCATGTGGCGCCTGCACATACCGCTTAAAGTCAAAATCTTCATCTAACTGTTCAGGCGCGACCGACTATTGACAAGAGTATACAGGTCACGATGGGCACCTGATGCGAGCAAAAATATACATGTTGCACGCATCCATATCATATCATTTTTGGCATTTAGCATAGGTTTATTCATGATTTTCATTTTTAATTCATTATATTTTATCTGTGAGTCAGAAACTACCCATATGTTCCCTATTGGTTAATTTTAAGGCAAAAGAGTCCCAAAACTGCGAAGAATTCAAATAGAAGATCAAAGAGCCTGAAACTTCCAAGGAGTCAACTTCAACACGGGTCGCGCTCAGCATAAAACGGGCCGTGTCCAACGTTTAATTATCCATCGCAACTTTTGCTCTCAACACAGACCGCGCTCGCCAAAAAGGGACGTGTTCAAGCCAAGTCAGCTCAAGCCACGCCCGTGTTCCACGTCAAAACGGTGGCTTCGCCCAATCAGAAGATGCCACGTGTCCTCGATGACGTCAAAACCATCCGCGTTCCAAATCGTGTACGAATTAAAATCATGTCGGCTCAACGCGGGCCGTTTTGCACCCAATGGGGGCCGTGTTGTCACATCCAAAGGCGGTTCGACACGAAACGGACGACTCCTGATTACAACTTGACCTAGAAGACACAAACTTTTAATTTTAACCATCGGATCTAGGGCTCTCATATCAACTTTTTAATATAAATAGAGCCCCTTATAATCCTAGAGGGGTATCCTTGATTTGAAAATTAAAGCCTTCTTTCTACAGCTCTGGTGTAGAGAGGAGGCTACCTGACGACGAAGTCCTGCAGAATCTGTTAGTTATAGTTTTCTTTTCTTTTTATTTTAGTTGATTGGTTAGGGAAGAACTCTGTTAACCCTATTAGTCTTTTGGATTGATTTATTCTGAATTGTTAGATGAACTTGCATCTGAATTTTTTAGGGGTATTTCCGCTAACACCCCCTCAACTGTAACTTTTTTCCGCATCTAACCCTAAACTATAAATTTACCAATTTTAGTCCCCAAACTTATTGTGATTTGCCAATTTAGTCCTTCTGTTAGATTTCAACCAAAATTCTGTTAAGTTAATTTTTAATAATTATGAAATACCATTCTTACCCTTGATTCTTTAATACAATAAAAAACTTTATAAAAATAAAAGTAAATAAAGTAAGGATAGAAATATTATTTAATAATATTTTTTTAATTACTATGAAATGTTTTGATCAAGTTATTATTTTTTAAAATTTTTTAATATTTTTTTAGTATTTAAAATAAAAGGGTAAATTTGTCATTTTGTAATTAATAAAAAATAAATTTAACAGAATTTTGGATGGAGTTAAACGGAAGGACTAGATTGGCAAATTTGAAAAAGTTCGGGGATTAAAATTGGTAAATTTAGTTTAAGGTCATACGTGGAAAAAAGTTTTAGTTTAGGGGATGTTAGCGGAAATAACCCAATTTTTTATGTCTACTGAGTAATTTATTAACATTAATCGCGAGATATCGTTATTGTTTTTACTCTTAATTATTCGTGCACAATTTTCTTCCGGATTTTTATACTGAATATATTTTTCGGCCGAGAAGAAAACAGACCATGTTCGTCTAACACGGTCCGTTTTCCTTTTGTGCGCCACCGTCCGTCTGCACGTTTTGTCTGAATATTTTAATCGGTGGAAAAACGCGATCGTGATCTTAACCGACTCGATTGTGTTCTTCCACGTTTTCCGAGCCCCATGCGCAACCCGTTTTGAATATTTTATTATTTCCCTTGAGAACACGATCGTGATCTTCATAAACTCGTTTGTATCCTCTCCCATAGCAGACTCAGGCCATGTTGTTTCACGCGCCCTATTTCGCCGTTTTCTGAATATTTTATTTATTTCTGAGACGAACACGGTAGCGTCGTAGCTAACTCGACCATGTTCTCTCTCCACATCTAAAGAGCCGCGTTTTCATCTGCACGAACGCGGTCCGTTTCGGATGCAACGCGGGCCATTTTCTGGCGTACTTCTGTTCGGCTGTTTTCGAGTGTTTGCCTTTTCGGATGCAAGAATTTATGTCTATCTGATTCCAGAATTCATAGATTGTAGGTTGTTATTCACTCGAGAGAGGCCTAGCAATTTAAGATTAGATTTTATCGCGTTTTAACTTAATTGATTTGGGATTAATGTATTTACATATTCCTGATTTAAATTATGATTAAAATAGTTAGGTCATCCGAGAGGTCCTATATCCTTCTGCCATCTAATATTCAGATATTTTAATTGATTATATCCAAGAGATAATAGTGGTGAGACATATTTCTATCCCTAACCAACCTAATCAATTTATCTTTTGCACTTTTTGAAATTCCTAATCTCATCTCTTATCTTTTCTTTTCTTATCTTTTCAAAACAAATTTTTAAAAATTCCCATTTCAAGTTTTCAGATAAGATTTCGGATTTTAATTTCATTAGTCTCTATGGGATTGACAACTCAGTATTCACTCTTTATTACTTGAGCGATCGATACACTTGGCGAGTATTTTTACACGTGTGATTTTTCGCATCAAGTTTTTGACGCCGTTGCCGGGGAATTTTGAATTTAATTTCTGAAAATCTTATTCTGTTAATTTGAATTTTATTACTTTTCAGTTTTTTTTTTCTGGTGATCGTGTAGGATTGAGCCGGTGAACAAACGGCTTTGGAGCACAACACGGACCGCGTCGACACTGCAACGGCCCGCGTCTTCTACTTGTCTTTGGAACACCTCCGTGACACTCTTCGCGTCGGTAAGGTGCTCTAAACATTCGCCATGTTCACCTGGAATACGACCCGGTTCATCTGGAATGTGTTCTTCTCAACGCGTTCACTAGTAACGCGCTTTCAATCTGAGCCGCGTTCATCTGGACCACGTCATGCCTTAAACCGACACGGACCGTTTTCGATTGACACGACCCGTTTTTGTTTTCACCAAATCATTTGTTTTGCTGTGTTTTTAGTACATGTCACATAAATCTGGAGTCTGGTAGTCGTGAAAACACCAAAAATTTCAAGCAGCCTCTGAATTTTGATCCTGAAATTGAAAGGACTGTTCGACAGACCAGAAGAGAGGCTTGACAGATGGCGGACAACAATAATCCTCCACCACTTCCACCCTGTCCAACCACCTGCTTAACGGACCACGAGGGATTACACTCTTGGTCAACTTGCAGAAAGACCATGCTACATCACATTGCCTCTAGTAGAACCAACTTTCAAATTCAATATGGGACAACGCAGATGATCCAGCATGATCAATTCAGTGGCAATCAAGATGAAGATCCCTTCAACCATGTTAGAAGTTCATTCAATTATATTACACTTTTAATTTTATTGGAGTTTCTGATGATGCAGTTAGGCTTCGTCTATTTCCCTTCTCCTTGAGAGAGAAAGCATCTACTTGGTTATCCACCTTGCCTGCAGTTACCATCACTATATGGAAGGGGATGAAGCAATGCTTTTTCAACAAGTACTATCCCCCACAAAAGGCAGCAAGGCTGGTTTCTGATGTCAAGTCCTTCGCCCAACAGGACACTGAATCAATGCATGAGGCATGGGAGAGATTTAAAGAATTGTTGTCTAAAATACCTCGGGACCTCATGCCTCTTTATGAGCAGATCCAGTATTTCTACAATGGTGCCACCCAGCAAGTCAAGAACCTGCTAGATACATCATCTGGGAGCACCATATCTGAGAAATATCCTGAGGATTTGTACAAATAATTGAAAATCTGGCTCTAACCAATTGGCAGAATGAGCGCTTCAGAGTTCCCAAGAACAAAGGAATTTATCAAGTGGACATCTCAACACATCTAGCAGCCTAGTTGGAAGCTCTGAACAAAAAAATGAAAGTATTGATGGGCACAAAACTTCCTATTCAAGCTGTGGAGACCCAGGACTTATGTGACATTTGTGGAGAGGGGCATCCTAATCATGAATGCCCCAAAGGAACTAACTCTTCTTCTTTTTTAGCTCAAATGAAGAATGCTAATTAAGTTGCCAATAATCTTTTCAGGAATAATCATCAGGGCAATGGATTTGGCTTAAAGATGCAGCCCAACTACTCATGGGCAAACAATAGAGGATCTACACCTGGATTTCAGCCACGCAACGAGGATAAAGCAAGACCTGATCAGAAGTCAAACTTGGAAGATCTGCTCAAAAATTTCATTATCTCTGTAGATACCAAGTTCACAAATCAGGAGGCATCCATAAGAAATTTAGAAAACCAAGTGGGACAACTGGCAAATATTATTGCTGGAAGACAACTAGGAGCCCTCCCTATTAACACAGAGAAAAATCCAAGGGAGGAAGCTAAGGCAGTAACTCTGAGGAGTGGAAAAGAGCTACCAGAACCAAGATCTCCACCTGCTGAATCAAAGGACAGTGAAGATGTTGCTCCCTCAGAATCCCAAAAGAAGAAAGCAAGGGAGTTCACTTTTCCAGAAAAGTCAAGGAATCTTCCTTTCCCCCAGAAATATCGTCGGGAGTAGTTGGACAAGCAGTTCGCTAGATTTCTGAAAATCTTTAAAGAAATCCACATCAACATTCTCTTCCATGAAGCATTGAAACAAATGCCCACCTATGCAAAGTTCATGAAGGACATCTTGTCAAACAAGAGGAAATTTGAAGCTACAGGGCTAGTCAAAATACCACAGTGTTGTGTTGTCTATCAAGGGGAGCTATTTGTGAAGGAAAAGGATCCTGGAAGCTTCACAATTCCCTGCACTATAGTGAATTTCTTTTGCTCTAAAGCTCTCTGTGACTTAGGTGCTAGTATTAATATGATGTCATACTCTATATTTATGAAACTTGGCCCTGCAGAATTGAAGGAAACATCTGTCATGCTCCAATTTGGTGATTAATCTGTGAAGAGACCCAGAGGACTGCTAGAGGATGTGCTAGTCAGAGTAGACAAATTTATCTTCCCAGCAGATTTTGTTATCCTAGATATGGATTCTGAACCAGAGGCCCCCATCATTCTTGGAAGACCCTTCTTGGCTACAGGTAATACCTNCCGACAGTGCATGGATTAGCCCAGTGCAAGTGGTTCCTAAGAAGGATGGGGCAACAGTAATAAAGAATGAGCAAAATGAGCTAGTACTCACCAGGACTGTCACAGGCTGGCGTGTGTGCATCGATTATCGCAAACTCAATGAGGCTACACGAAAGGACCATTTCTCACTGCCCTTTGTTGATCAGATGCTTGAGAGAGTTGCAGGACAGTTTCTATTATTTTCTTGATGGTTATTCGGGTTATAATCAGATTCCTGTTGCACCTGAGGATCAGGAGAAAACTACTTTTACTTGTCCTTATGGCACATTTGCATACAGGAGGATGCCATTTGGACTCTGCAACGCTCCTGCTACTTTTCAGCGTTGTATGATGGCAATTTTCGCGGACATGAATGAGAAAATTCTGGAAATATTCATGGACAACTCTACACTGTTTGGTAGCTCTTTTGATAATTGTTTAACAAATTTAGAATCTGTTTTGCAGCGCTGTGAAAAGACTAATCTAGTCCTCAACTGGGAGAAGTGTCATTTCATGGTACCGGAGGGCATTGTCTTAGGCCACAAGATCTCTGAAAGGGGAATCGAAGTGGATAAGACAAAGATTGATGTCATTGCCAATTTCCCACCTCCTACAACAAGTCAAAGGAGTGAGAAGCTTCCTAAGACATGCTGACTTCTATTGCCGATTTATAAAGGA
This sequence comes from Pontederia paniculata, assembly GCA_001647135.1. Lineage (NCBI taxonomy): Eukaryota > Viridiplantae > Streptophyta > Magnoliopsida > Commelinales > Pontederiaceae > Pontederia > Pontederia paniculata. The sequence goes on along the minus strand of LTAE01001057.1, from coordinate 31,553 downwards.
CTTCTCAAAGATCACTAAACTCCTCATCAATCTCCTCTCAAAAGATGTCAAGTTCTGTTTTGACTCAGACTGTATCGCTGTCTTCAACTTGCTGAAGGAGAAGCTTATCATTGCCACAGTTGTTGTAGCACCAGACTGGAGTCTGCCCTTTGAGCTGTGTGATGCCAGTGACACCTCCATTGGTGCAGTGCTAGGCCAGAGGCGAGAAAAGATTTTCAGAGTTATCTAGTCGCACACTGACCCGACGCAGATGAATTATGCGACTACTGAAAAGGAATTTTTAGCTGTAGTTTTCGCTTTTGATAAATTTCGCTCTTATTGCTTACACTGACCATGCAGCTATAAAATACTTGATGACAAAGAAGGATGCAAATTTTCGACTGCTCAGATGGATACTCCTCAAGAATTCGACGTGGAAGTGAGACAAAAAGGGAACAGAAAATGTGGTAGCTGACCACCTCTCACGATTGGAGGCTGCACCCAGTGAAAAGACAGACATCTTGGAAGACTTCCCAGATGAAAACATTTTCAGTTGCACAATCATTGCTGATGTAAGGTTGATTACAAACCCTCCTTGGTTTGCTGATTTTGCCAATTTTTTAGGAGGGGGATGAATACCTACGGGATGGACCTTACAACAGAAAAGGAAGTTTTTCTCTGATGTGAAACATTATATATGGGAGGACCCATATTTGTTCAGGGTCTGTGTTGATCAAATCATCAGACGTTGCATTCCTGATGAAGAAGTCCAGGGCATAATAAAGCATTGTCACTCAAAAGAAGCTGGAGGACATTTTGGGCCAACAGGACGACTGCTAAAATTCTAGAGAGTGGGTTCTACTGGCTCACAATATTCAAGGATGCCCAACTATTTTGCAAATCTTGTGATCGTTGTCAAAGGACAGGTAAATATCTAAGAGAAATGAGATGCCCTTACAAAACATGTTATACTATGATATATGGGGCATAGACTTTATGGGACCCTTTCCTAAATCCTTTAACAACGAGTAAATCTTAGTTGTTGTGGACTATGTGTCCAAGTGGGTAGAGGCATTGGCCTCACCTACCAATGATGCAAAGGTGGTGGTGAACTTTCTGAAGAAAAATATTTTCACCAGATTTGGTACCCCAGGTCCATCATTTCTGACAATGGCTCACACTTCTGCAACCGACTTTTTACTAATCTACTGGGCAAATTTGGAGTGTCCCACAAGTTGAGCACCCCTTATAATGCTCAATCATGTGGTCAGGTGGAAGTTTCAAACAGAGAAATCAAGAAAATACTTGAGAAGACAGTCAACTCATCTAGGAAGGACTGGTCGCTCAGACTAGATGATGCCCTTTGGGCCTATTGGACTGCATTCAAAACACCAATTGGAATGTCTCCCTATAGGCTCGTGTTTGGAAAAACATGTCATCTACTAGTGGAATTAGAACACAAAGCCTATTAGACTACAAAATTTCTGAACTTTGACCCTAGTGAGTTAGGGAAAGAAAGACTACTCAAGTTGAAAGAGCTCGACGAGTTCCGGAGCGACGCCTATGAAAATAGCAAGATATATAAAGAAAGAAAGATTTTCAGCCTGTTCAACATGTACTTCTTTATGACTCCAGACTTTGGTTGTTCCCAGGTAAACTCAGGTCTAGATGGACAGGGCCATTTGAAGTAGTTAATTCCTCTTCTTTTGGGGTTGTTGAACTGAAAACATTAAAAGGATCACATACCTTTAAAGTCAATGGGCATCGGCTAAAGCACTATATAGAAGGAGTTCATCATATCAAAATAGAGAACATCGTTCTGAAAGAACCTTAGATCAGGTCAAATTAAGTCAAGCTAACGATTATAACTTAGAACTACATTACCTAACCGTCTTTTTCTTTTTCGATTTTGTTTTCTGTTTTTTTTAGGTCGCATCAAATTTTGGTCAAGAACAAGGTCCGTTTTTTACCAGCACAGACCATGTTCGAAAGAAGAGGAAGGAGCTTCGGAGATCATTTTTTCATCAGGGGAAAATGGATTGTTTAGTCTTCGGGCAAAACGGAACGTGTCATCAACTGTCAAGCAGCCATATCAGCCATTCAAAACAGAGATGAACACGGACCGCGTCATTGCGTCACGGGTCAAATCCTCGGGATCCGTATCGACTCATCACATCAGTCAACGAGTCAGCGAACAGTCAAATCCTATCTCAAGATCACGCAAGCCAAAATGGACCGTGTCACGCAAAACGGTCTGTGTCATTCACTCGTCACCTCTGTCAGCACGTGTGTCATCGGCAGATGATCCATGATCCGCGTGTCGTCTTGATCGCCGCGCCAACTGCCCGCGTCCACCAACCACATTAATGAGGTAAAATCTTTTTTTCTATAAAATCACTTCTCCTTCCTTTCTCTGGAGATCGCACGCCCTTCTAACTCCGTCCAAAACACATCCGGCCGTGTTCTTCTTCGGCCGCGTCTGCTTCTCCGGCCGTGTTCGCCCATGTCTGCAACTCTGATCGCGCCTCGCCTCGATCACCAGCTGTCATCTCGCCAGACGTGTTCTTCACTACGCCCGACAGCACGCCAGTCGTGCTCTTATGCAACGAAGCACTTACTCTACAGATCGACGCGACCAGCGGCTGCTATCCGCGTCCTCATCTCTTGGCCGCTTCGAAATCCGGCCGCGTCCTTTGATCGCCCGCCACGTTCATCACATCGGCCACGCGACCTAAGCATCACCAGCCACAACACCGCCACGTCTCCATCTCCATCTCAGACCGCGTCCGCCAGCGCATGTTCGCCCACGCTCGTCTTCTTCAGCTGCGCTCGTCTTCTCCGGCTGCGTCAACCACTCCGGCCACGTTCTTCACTTCCGGCCGCGCCCTCTCTCTGGTCGCGGTCCGCTTCTGCAAGGCACCACGCCAACGGCCAACACCGCATCCGAGCACGCCTTCAACTTTAGCCGCGCGTTGCCTAACTCTGGCCGCGATCAGCCCTCGACGCCGAACTTCAGACACCGGCCACGCCCCTTCGTCTGCAACAACGCGCCGCACACTTAAACGCGGCCTGGAACCGCCGCATCTCTTCGTCTCCCAACGCGACGCCTGACGAACACATCAAGCCGCGCCGACAGCTGCCTGAAACGGCCCATTTTTTCTAGCACAGCCTGTGTTTAGCTCCTTCGAGAGTCACCGTTTTTTCTCCTCTAGCGAGGACCATTTTCGATTGCAAAAATGCCTCCCCGGCGCCGAACCTTAGAAGTAATGGAGGAGGAGGCCTGAGCCCAAATGCCAGACCCAACAACGATTCCAAGGCCAGTGCACTTTCAGTACAAAGACTAGGAGCAGGAGCGATTATACCAGAGGATAGGGCAACTACCAATCATAGCCACTAAATATGCTTGCCTCGACACTATGCACCAGATTGGAATCTATGATGATGTTGTCACACTTTTTGGTCGGGTCGGCATGGGTGAGTTTTTACTAAAGCAATGGCCGACTGATGTAAAGTTGACTTATGAGTTCTTGAGTTCCTTTGAGGCCAATCATATCGACAGACTGACCCCACATAGAGAGAGGTCCAGACGGGAGGTGCCCACTGTCTCCTTCCGGATATACAATGTGGATTTTAAACTGACCCTGAGGGAACTCAATGATGTGTTTGGATTTCAGCCCATCTCATTTTTGGAGAGATATTACAGGAGAAGATCATCTACACCTGGCGCGCACCAAGGCAAGCAAGATCCAGAACCCAGTTCTGCGATATGTCCACAGTATCCTGTCCAACACTATCTGTGGTCGAGGCGATAGCGATGTTGCCGTGAACGAGACTGAGTTGTTTCTTATGTGGGCGATGCTGGAGGGGAGACAGATCAATGTTGGTGCCTTCTTAGCCTTCAAGTTACAGAAATGCACGAAGAAGACTAAGGGCACCATTGTCATCGGCGGCCTAGTCACAGCTATCGCGGAGCATTGTCGTCTTCACCGTGCACCCCTACTACCTCTAGCGCCATCCCGGATCGATCGCATGAAGGTAATTCATATGAAACTTATTACGATGATTCGGGATGAGCCGTACTTCATTTTCCGGGGCCGCAAGGAGAAGATTGCTTTAGCAATAGGGCACGAATCACAGTTCTGGATCGTTTCAACTGGCTTTAGTTACCTCCTCTAGCTACTGAGGATGAGCTTGAGGAGCCAGCACAACCTACCCAGCCGATGGAGGGTCCCTCATATGCCAGACATGATTACCAGGAGGGTCCTTCATATTCCCGACAGGATTATTAGGAAGGTCGCTCATATTCCAGGCATGACTATCAGAAGGAGCCTGCATACAGCGAGCACATTACCATATGCCCGAGGAGACTATTCCGCCTTCAGAGCTACCAGAGCAGGCCGTACCTATCAGCTTTGCTTATGCGCCGCAGTATGGTTCTTCACTTCTTCAGGCGCCTTCGACTTTGCTGCTCTGCAGAGCACCATGGAGGGGATCAGACCTGACCAGGCGGAGTATAACCAGGCTAACATGAGTTGCCTGGATTATGTGGATCGTTCCATCGAGGAGCATCAGCGTCAGCTAGACCAGATGTGGAACTTCATGCAGGAGGAGCGACACCGAGAAGAGGAGGACCATCGCCTAGCAAAGGAGGATTGCCGTCTTGCTGAGGAGGACCGCCAGCAGTTAGTCGAGATAGCGAGGATGTTGCAGCGTCAGTAGGACTACCACATCAGCCAGGGTCACTTGGGATGGGACTACCTTGGCCTCCACCGCCACCGCAGTGATGCATCTAGGTTGTTTCTCCTCTTTCTTCCACTTTTATAGAGTCTGCATTTTGTTTGTATTCCTCAAAGCTTCTCAACCTAAGGACAGTGTTTGATTTAAAGCTTGGGGGTGTTGCATTTGTCATGCATTTTTGTTCTGCATTTGTTGCATGTTTGCTTATGTACTGCATTTTGTATTGCATGTTGTCAGAAAAATTATCAGCATTATCTCGTGTCAAACTAACTTACTAACACTTACTAACTTCAAGTACTGACTTAAGACACCTTTCTATTTTATGAAATCTAATTGTTGTTTTTATTGACCGACTCGACCATGTTATTCCACGTTTTCCGAGCCCCGTGCGCAACCCGTTTTGAATATTTTATTATTTTCCTTGAGTACATGATCGTGATCTTCACATACTCGACCGTGTCCTCTCCCATAGTAGACTCGGGCCGTGTTGTTTCACGCGCCCTGTTTCGCCATTTTCTGAATATTTTATTTATTTCTGAGACGAACACGGTAGCGATCGTAACTGACTCGACCGTGTTCTCTCTCCTCATCTAAAAAGCCGTGTTTTCATCTGCACGGACGCGGTCCATTTCGGATGCGACGCGGGCCGTTTTCTGGCGTATTTCTATTCAGCCGTTTTCGAGCGTTTGCCTTTCGGATGCAAGGATTTATGTCTATCTGATTCCAGAATTCATAGATTGTGGGTTGCTATTCACTCGAGAGAGGCCTAGCAATTTAGGATTGGATTTTATCGCGTTTTAACTTAATTAATTTGGGATTAATGTGTTTACACATTCTTGATTTAAATTATGATAAAATAGTTAGGTCATCCGAGAGGAGTCCTATATTATTAAATCAATCCTTCTGCCATCTAATATTCAGATATTTTAATTGATTATATAAAAAAGATAATAGTGGTGAAACATATTTCTATCCCTAACCAACGTAATCAATTTATCTTTTGCACTTTCTGAAATTCCTAATCTCATCTCTTATCATTTCTTTTCTCTTATCTTTTTTCTTTTTTTATCTTTTCAAAACAAATTTTTAAAACTTCCCTTTTCAAGTTTTCAGATAAGATTTCGGATTTTAATTTCATTAGTCTCTATGGGATCGACAACTCAGTATTCACTCTTTATTACTTGAGCGATCGGTACACTTGCTGAGTACTTTTACACGTGTGATTTTTCTCATCAGCACCACAGGACGACACTACATGTGCATTGTGCGGCACGGAGGAGGAGGACGTCTCACACCTTTTCTTCACTTGCCCCACCGCCATAGAGACATGGCGGCGCGTCGGACTGGTGGGCATCGACACAGCAGGAGAGGACACATTTTGGACGTCACTTCGGGGTCTCAACATGCATACCAACCCGAGCTGGCGTCGGACCTGGGCGAGTGCCATGGCAACCGCATGGGCCATTTGGCTCCAAAGGAATCACACAATCTTTAAGGGCGACGGATGCTACATAGAGAACATTGTACATCACAGTTCCTTTTTGACAGAAGAATGGGGCTTCTCCTAGCGCCACACGGGGTTTTGTGATTTTTTGGCCAAGAAAGGATTTTTTGGCGGTTTTCTTTTGTGTTTTGGACTCTTTTTGCCTTGCGGGAAGTGGCACCTTTTTGTAACATTTCCCGATACACATGTACATTTCAAGTTTCATCGTAATACAAACGGATGACTACCAATCCTTGTAGTCATCCTTTCTTCTCTCAAAAATATAGTATACAACTCAGTATTCACTCTTTATTACTTGAGCGATCGGTACACTTGCTGAGTACTTTTACACGTGTGATTTTTCTCATCAGCACCACAGGACGACACTACATGTGCATTGTGCGGCACGGAGGAGGAGGACGTCTCACACCTTTTCTTCACTTGCCCCACCGCCATAGAGACATGGCGGCGCGTCGGACTGGTGGGCATCGACACAGCAGGAGAGGACACATTTTGGACGTCACTTCGGGGTCTCAACATGCATACCAACCCGAGCTGGCGTCGGACCTGGGCGAGTGCCATGGCAACCGCATGGGCCATTTGGCTCCAAAGGAATCACACAATCTTTAAGGGCGACGGATGCTACATAGAGAACATTGTACATCACAGTTCCTTTTTGACAGAAGAATGGGGCTTCTCCTAGCGCCACACGGGGTTTTGTGATTTTTTGGCCAAGAAAGGATTTTTTGGCGGTTTTCTTTTGTGTTTTGGACTCTTTTTGCCTTGCGGGAAGTGGCACCTTTTTGTAACATTTCCCGATACACATGTACATTTCAAGTTTCATCGTAATACAAACGGATGACTACCAATCCTTGTAGTCATCCTTTCTTCTCTCAAAAATATAGTAAAACATCAAAGTAGTACATACATATTTCTATAGCTTTAATATCAAGAAGCAAATATATAATGAATAATTGTACTATAATGATTCTTACCTAACTTTGGACAAATTTCCCTCTAGATTTGTACAGAGAACGGGAACTACATTCTGAAATCAAGAACTTAAAAGGTAAGAAATGTATTATTTACCTTTGATAATAATAAATTACTCTTTTATGATTCTTACTTGGTAAACAAATGAAAGTGCTATTATAGGTATACTTTGTGGGATGGCATCAAAGTTAAACTGAAGGAGAGAGTTCCATTGCAAATTCCCAGATGCCACTCCCTGTAAAAATCATAACACACGGACAATTAGTCGTAAAAATTATGGTGTGATACAAAAGGTTCATAATCTTTATAATAAACTGTATACTTTTTTGATGCAATGCAATTAGTAGAATAAGTCACATGTTCTTGTGACGCTTAATTTATGATAGATGTTATATCCTAAATATGAAGTTGAATAAATGGTATTTGTTATATATATATATATATATATATATGTATATATACAGATATTTTACCAGCTAAACTGTTAGGCAAATAAGCAATTACCAATCGAAAAATTTGACATGGTTCAAAGTAATTCAAAGCTCGTAGTATAAACAATGATAAATCTATGGAAAAAAATTCTTTTAAGTGGCCCATCTAATGGGCCGAACAAAAAGTTTCAGCCCTCACATGGTCTGTTAGAATTTTTATATCATTATATTTAAATTCATGTGGTCCGAATTTATTGTATTAGTTATGTAATTTAAGTGATATTAAGTACTTCATATAAATACTAAAAGAAATAATTATATTGGAGTACAACCTTCTCTACATGCTATGGCCGCGATCTATCATGGGAGATACGACCCCACCTCCCACGTGGCGCATCAACCTTTTGGCGAGGGGTGTCCACTATCCTCCCACTGAGGCCTTTCTTCCATGCGGCCTTGGGCTTCGGGACTTACTTTGCATTCTGGAGTAATGAGTGGACATCAGGTGATACATTGGCCGCAGATTTCCCTCGACTAGCGGCACTGTCAGCGCACCCGAGGGCGACGGTAAGCGAATGCTGGACAACATCAGATATGGTAGGCAGAGGGGCATGGACACCACAATTTAGAGGGGGTTGTCAGACTAGCGTTTTGAGGAGCTCCTGCAACTACTTGACTGGTTGTCAGGATATCACCCAGATGCATCTGCGACAGACGGCCGACATTGGTCATTAGGCCACTACTCGACTACAGGAGTCTATAGGAAGCTGCTTCCTAGGGGTTCAGCCTTCTAGGACATCACAGTGGATTGCCTACGCATGTGGCGCTCGCGCACACCACTCAAAGTCAGGATTTTCTTTTGGCTATTCAGGCATGCCAGGCTCCTCATCAGGTCATACAAGGCGAGATGGGCACCTCAGGCGGACCGCACATGTGCCTTATGTGCGTTAGCAGAGGAGGACAACACACATTTATTCTTCACTTGTTCCACCGCTCAGGAGACATGGCGACGCTTGGGATTCATGGGCATCGACACATCACGAGATGATAGCTTCTGGGCCTCACTACGAGCTCTCGGCACACGTGGCAATCCGAGATGGCGACGATCATGGGCAGGTGTCATGGCCGCCACATGGGCGATTTGGCTTCAACGCAACCGCACGATTTTTGAAGAGGAGAGATGTTATATAGAGAACATTTTTTTTTAGGAGAAGAAGGATGACTTCCGGTGATGCGGTTGTCATCCATGTTATATAGAGAACATTGTCCACCACACATTGTTCCAACTTAGAAAGTGGGAGTTTGGGTAACATTCTAGCAGTTTTGTTTTGGGGGGAGCACTTTTGGCACCACTCCCCTATACATACTTGTACATTTCCATCCTCATCTTAATACAAATGGATGACTATCAAGTTGTGTAGTCATCCTTTTTCTATTCAAAGAATAAAAAGAAATAATTTATTAACTACATAAGGGAACTTCCTAAATGGGAGGAAACCTATAAATACCCCTAATGGCAAAATCCCGAAGTCATGCTAACACTTACAAGTTTTCATCACATTTAAGCTAGAACAGCTTTGCTATGAACAATAATGTGTTTAATCTATGATTAAAAGCTATATGCTTACATTATTTATAAGCTTCTGCAATTTTATTATATGATTTATATATGTTTATTCTAACATGTGGTATCATAGTCACATACCTTTGCCTAATATAAATTATTTATTTTCTATTTGTATAGTTTTTTATAAATGATGTGAAATTATACTTTGTTAGCATTTTTTAAAGTTTATAGATTGTTATAACTTTATTGCATAACATTTGTTATATGAGACTAAATGTTCCGTCTTTTCATAAGCATATTAACTTGAACTTATACTAGTTATGAATTTGTCATAGTTTCATGATTTTGCAAGATTTGACTTTTGAAAGATATTATCCCTATATTGTCAAGTTATTTGGGACCACAAATTGCATTCTCTTAGAAAAATATGATTTTGCTTTATCAAAAGTATGAATTTGATAATATTTATACAATTTTGCAAAAGTTTTACTTTTGGAAGGTATCATCTCCAGATTATTAAGTTATCATACTTGTAACTAGTGTTTGTGATTAGTCATTTTATGAATTCTTTTACTATATTTTTAGATAAAGGATTATGTGATTAATGCGTATTATTTGTCATCGGTCTCATGTTGGCTACCATAATTTATTATATGGAGAAAAATGATAATTTTCTTAGAAGCATATTAATTGTCATTTATCAAACATATGAATTTGTCATGCTTTCTTGATCAGATATTTTTTTTTGCTTTCGAAAGACAGTTTATGTTATGATGCCACACATTATTCTTTTTATATCATATTAGTTTGTAGTATGTAAAAAATATGACTATTGTGTCATACTTATTTGTGTTGCAATTTTTTTGTTTTTTTTAAAAGAAGAAAATACATAAGATGTTAAATTCATGATATACAGCAAGATTTAACTATTTTATTTAATTTGATTTACAAGTTATTTTAGTAACGAGTAAAGGTGATGTAATAATTTTAAAATAATGGCACATTACAAATAAAATGTTTTAGACTTATTCATGGTGAATAAATTTTTATTTACATGGAAGCTAAAAATGCTTATGAAAATTCTTAACTCATTTGAGCTGACTATTTATTAGTCATCAAAGATTAGTCCAAATATCAAAGTTTATTCTTTGATATTTAGGACAAATTTGTATCATAAATGTTCTTTTAATTATGTGATACATATAATTCACGTCTTTATATTATTACGATGTCATGTGATTGGTATATTTGAATAATTACATAGTAGTCATATCATCTTTAATTATATGATTATATACTACTAACTTATAATTACATAAGCTTTTTTATCACATTATGTAACCCTTAAAGTAGATGATCTTTGGTATGAACACATACTGCTTTTAGTCTATAGTTAAAAGCTTATGTGTGCTTACTTTTTTACGCTTCCGAAGTTATATTATATGGTTTATGTATGTTTATTGTAACAGTGTTAAAAGTATAAAAGACGAAAATCTTGGAGACGCCTATGGATTGATGTTAAATGAAATACATAAAATAGAAAATTAGCTCCCTTACAAATGATATGTAAGTGTTCTTATGTACCAAGAAGTCTAGGTCACTTTTAAAATGTTATTAAATGTCGTACGGAAAAGATAACTTACTAAAATGGTTAACAAAAGGAATTTTCTTGTAACCCGATATTATTACCACAAGAGATGCAAAAGAGACAAGGATGCCAAACACTAAAAACCCGTTAATTGCACCAATGAAGCGCTGACTGCAATCACAAAAAAGTAACATCAATGCAAATAATCAGAAAACTAGTAAAAAAATGCAATAACTTATCCAAAATAGTAAAAACTGTAGTGTAAAATGTTGAAAATTATTTAATAAAGTTTATGAGGAAATAAGTGTCATAAATGGCTTATAACAACTAGAGCTTGGTTCAAAAAAGATAAATTTGTTTTTTTCATTTTTTGGTATAACCTGTTAATTAGATTCCGTCCTTTGTATCATTTTATTTTCTGCCTTATATATTATTTCAGTTGAAATACCTCTGTTTTAAAAAATTAAGAAGAAAGATGCCAATATTTCATAATCTTACTAGCAATTATTAAGCTAAAGTGAAGAAATTTTAATTATTCACAATTGACACAAATGAATCTAAAGGCTAATTTATAGTTACTAGGATCTACTTGGATGGCTTGATAAACCTTAAAGAAACGAACTAATCAACACATTCATTAAAATCTATCTATTTGGTAGATATATATGGGATGAGAAGTTGGTCAAAATTACTTATTTCTTGAACCATTAGTAAAAAAGGAACCAGTCGGTCATCATTTTCTAAAAGTCGGTCATCTTAGATTATTCCTTCCATGCCTGTGAGCAACACAAGCTTATATCTAACCTTCCAAAGTAGCATATGCCCCCCAAAGCCAATGAAAACAAGGTAGCACTCTCCCACCTGTGACATTATTGATTAAATTGCGTCACTGCGAGATAAATACATAGCCTAGTAAAATGGCATGCATATTGCATAGTGCATACATCTAAAAAACATATATATTGCACAATTTTCATATTTTTAACCAACAAAGAGTCGATAACATGCATATTAGTAAAATCTGTGATGTCTATGACTTTATGATTATGTTCCCTCAATAGATAAGGAGCTACACCTAGTTAGAGCTAAGAAGACAAATAGCTACAATCATTTTAACTCCTTAAAAGTGTCCAACCATGACTTTGAGTAATCGAGTATAAATTGTTCAAGTGTAATTTTGCGCGTTGTAAAACAAACAATGGCTACACGGAGAAAATTAATATTAGAAAAGTTTAAAGAGGGAAGTAAGACAACCATATGACGCCAGAGACATAAAAATAGGAATGTGACATATCTACATTGCTTCTGACAACATGAAACTTCAATAGAAGTCCATTTGTAGAAAGCAATTCTGAAACTTATTCTTTAATATGATTGGTGGAAACAATTCTTCTATTGTCCATATTTAAGTCTTAATGGTCACATTCAACCATCAGTGAGGATATGACACGGTGCTATGAGTGTACTGCCCTTAAATGGTCATTTGAATGCATCATGATTTCATGAAGAGGAGTACATTTACTGCTAGAATTTTAGATTCTTTATCAAAGGTCTTATTAATGATTAGGGATGCCTTTCTACACCTTGGGGATAGAGTCACGACCTGTGTCTAAAGTAACCTTTATCAATTTTCTAGTAGCGAATTAGACCTATGACTAACTCTCCTCTAATTTACTGTAGTAATAATCAAACTTCAAAGAACTTCTTAATTAGATGCTAACATCCTAACTGAAACATGCTATTTTACTTTTAAATATGAATCAGCACATAAAAGGGCTTAAGCAAGTTAAGAGTGGACATAGAAGCCAGGATGCTTGTTTAAGAAGGAAATTTTTCATTACTACAAACCATCTTTTGATTTAATTCACATCTTTTGAAAAGTATATTCCTTGAGCATTTATTTTTCATGTTTGTGTCAAATTCTTGTGATTTGTATGCTCACATCATTGTTTTCAGTTGGAAAGATGATTAAGACAAAAAGGAATCATATATGAATAACACAATTAGTGATTGAAAGAATCAAAACAAGTAAACAACATTTAAGGGTTTTGCCATATAAATCATATAATAACAGTTTTTAACACTGAATATTGAGGGATTTTTTGCAATTAATATGCCAAAATGCTTAAAGCAATGATGCTTGTCTAGCATTTGTTCCCAGACAAACTGAAACATTTGTGACTTTATGCCTAGCAAAATAGGCTGAATTAACTAACAAAGTTCTTGGTATCAGTTGCAAACTAATTAAACAGCAAGTGATCATGAGAAATACATTTAACACAGGCTATCAAATTCTACCTATAAAGCAAAAAAAAAAGAGTTAAAAGTAAATTATTGTTTAATATAATCCTGTGGTAGTAGCGTAAGAACTGAAATTGAAGATGGTGCCGTAATCTGATAAAGATATATGGTCAGTTGCCATAAGAAACATGTGATAATCGAAGTAATATTATTGTATATACATTTGGGCTTTAACCATTTGAGAATTCAATGTAGCATTTAATCATTTACACAAAGGAAACTTGATAGTCCTAATCATTGTAAAAAAACAACCTATTAATTTCTCTTGTATTGCCATGAAAGATGGTTAGAATTTCACATACAAAGGAATGCCAAGCGCACTTGTCAAAATATCCGAAGAGCGGGCGACATAAGCAACAAGAAGTGCATAATGTATGAATATGTATGATAGGCTGCAAAAGAAAGATTAAGAGGTAAGAATTTCAAACATAAGTTTCCACTCGACAACAAACATGTTGAAATAGCATAATAATGAAAATGCAAAAGTGTCATATACAAATAATAATGTCATCTTGAAAAATTGTCATATGTACTTACATAATTCTTATAGCGCATGCTTTTTTCTAGGTATTAAATGCTTTTGTTAATATAGAAATAGGCACACCAGAAAAGAATGAAGCACGAGGTGGAGGAATTCTTTTGAGAAGGTTTTATCACAAGTAGTCCTAGATTGCGGCTAGTAACTGTTTAAAATGATAGTAAAAGAACAATATGAAACAGATTTCATGAAGGTAAAACTATGGTTTTTAAGCATAAGCAAGACCCACCTCGCATTTTGTTAGTTGGCATTTAGGATCTATTGTATAGTCATTAAATGTTCTGCAATATATGCATCTAGTATATTTTTTTTTCTACTCGAGGGCATCTAACATATTTATTTTCAAGAGAAGTCTGTAATATCACAATTTATCTTGTCGTGGAAGAGAGAACCACTTGCCCTGGAGACTAAGAAATATCATGTTCGACATTAACTCTGTTGATTTCTCGACAATGGGTAGAACCTAATATTGTAATTCTTTTAGAGGAGGTGCCACCACATGACCTCCTCTAGTTTCTATGTCAGTAACACTTTGGGCTATTTTGCTAACAGTTTCTTAAAAAGATACAATTTGTCAAAAATACTTATGAATAATTACTTATCAAACTATCTAGAGAATATATTGTACAAAAACATTAAGAGGAGAATCAACATACCAAGCAACTTGAACTCCAGCTTTTCCAAGTGTTCTCATGGTCATCGAGACCTAAATATTTGCCAAGGTTCAGAAAGCCAAACAGTCAGAATGGAAGTAATTTTTTTAGCATCAGTGTTGATTTCAGAATTTAATCACAAGAACAACGAACAGAACCACATTACTCTCACTTTTCCTGAATCTAAGTAAAATTCCGCACGATAACCATACTAATGTAAAATATTTTCTGGTAGATATATGGTTTTGAAATTAAAACATATAAAATCCAAAAGAAAATAAATGGTTTTTCAAAGACAATGCCTCAATTATAATACCAAACTTCGGCCTTAGTTTATTTTTCCTTCATCCTTCTAGTAATAATTTTGTTGGACGTATGCATGAGGAAGTGCAGCCTTGTTAGCTTGAACTAACAGACACACTTAGAAGCTGAATTAGGAGTATACTGTTTCAAATAAAGAAAAAGGTATAAAAGGAAAAAAGAAGCAGAAGATCAAGTAAGAATTATAATGTACTCACCAATGAGACACCCCCAGATCCAAGCTCGCACATAGTATTAATGTTTACTTCTGCAATTAACAGTCCTGTGACGACCTGCAAATTAAAATATCATCTAATAGCTTTAAGTTCAGGACATCTCAAGCTGAGGAATATCATGGGCAAAGTATCATCCTCCCTGTAATAAAATGACCAATTTAGCAGAATGGCATCAATAAACTGTGCATCACAGACCAAATCACAAAAGAACACCTGTTGCAAGGTTTCCTGATCGTTCACCTGTAACAGGGTGGCGCTGATAATTTGCCCAATCTTTAGCATGCTATTACCATGTATATCCAGCAAAGGATGACAGTTATTGCGGAGGCCAAAAATCCCGCTTCTTGTGTTACAGCAGGAATTGCAAGAATACCTGCACCAACCTATGATATCCAATACTATTATGAAGATTGATCAATTAAATTTAAGGTTTTTACAGATAAAGAAAAAACCTTTGCTATAATTCTGTACATTTCCTCCTCAGCTGCTCATGTAAGTAATTAAAAGAGTAGGGACAAGCAAATGGTCTGAGACTCTCGGACACACAAAGTAGACGCATCCTAAGGTGTAAAGTTCACAAATAAAAAAAACTACAACAGTATAAAGATGGTAAACCCTTTGTAGTGTGCCAATTACAAAATAGCTCAATGGCTGATATCTTGTTCTACGCGATCAGAGGTTCGAGGTTGGAATCTCTCATTGATACTGATTAACTAAAAACTTTTTAAAACAAATATCAATATCATAGAGTAAGAAACAGTTATGCTGTGAATTTCTTAGGGCGCATGAAAGAAATCACAAAAATGTCGTTCTGATGACATGATCCCTATGGTGACAGTACCAAGACTGCATTTTTAATCTTAAGATGGCATTCCATGATTCCATCGAACAATAGCAAAAGTGAAGTTGAGTTCAATTTACCGTAGTCCCCGCGACTAGAAAGATTCCACTGGTGACACTACCTGGAAGCACAAGAGAAAAGAATCCTACTGTTCACAGGGCTTTCAAAACACAAACAGAAGCAAAAGGCAAATTTTTTTCTCCAATTCATCCTCGTGTAGTCTCTCTTCTCACCTGGCTCTCTCTTCATGGTTGCCTGGTTGAGATTGGAGAAGAGCCGCTCGAAGTCCTCTGCAGGCGGCCCGCCGGAGAAGCATCTCAGGTTTCGTCTTCTTGTTGTTGTTCTCAGAGGGGAGAGGAGGAGAGATGAGGAGGAGAGCCATGGCCGACAGCACTGGGAAGACAGTGTTGATTGGATGGAGGAGCAACTCTTCCTTGCCACTGGAGGAATTCTTGGAAGAGGAGGAGATGAAGTGAGAAATGAAGATTTCAGGGTGGCCGCCATTATCATCACCACCATCGCAACATCGATGGGAGCTGGCGGACTGGACTGTGCGTGAAGTTCAGAGGTCAGGTGCGTTTCAAGCAAAAACAATTTTTAGAAGAGGAAAAAAATATTTTTCTTTACTTGTTCTCGATCAAATGATGTGTGAATATGAAGGTGGCCACATGGCCCATCATCCTCTCAGCAGCCAGCATCAACAACTTCCCTCCTCCTCATTTATTTTAAAACATATTTAAAAAAAACAAGTTGAAATGAAGTCCTACCTAATTAATATTATAAAAATATATTTAGTATAGGTTATTGTCTTCTCTAAGTAATATAGAAATTGTATCAACACATATTGTCCAAAATTATAGATACAAATAGTTATATTATAAGATTACATTAAATAGGGGTGATAATGGATTAAGTTTGAGATAAAATTTAATTCGACTAAAAAATATTAATATCGGGTCAAGTTAAGATAAAAAAATTTGAAACTCGATCCAACCCAACCCAACCCGAAGAGTTTTGGATTAGGTCGAATCGGATCATATGGTTGAATCATTAATTTTTTTAGCATCATTTTTTTCAAATATCTTATGAATAAAAAATATTATAAAATAAAATAAATGAAAGTAATGATAAAAAATTGAAACTATTAAAATATAAGTTAATAATATTTATTATATTAATTTGTAATTTTAGGTCATTCGGAGTCGAGTTTTAAGTTGGCGGGTAATTAAACATTTAACCCGTTATTCGACTCAAAATTAATCGGGTCGAATTGGATTTGTCTAGGTAGTGACCCAACTCGACCAGAAAATAATTGGATCGAGTCGGGTTGATCGAGTAAAACTAAGATTAACACAGAAAAAAATGGGTTGTATAAATTAAATAATATGACACAAGCTCAGTTAAGAAGAAATTTGAGAATATTTCCAAGGTCCAAGTAAATGGTAATGCATTCCTGATAACGAACATTTTTCAATCAGAAATTGGATTTCAATTTTAATGATATGTAAATATGGGCAGAAGGGGATTTAATTTTGGAAGGTGATTATTATGATCTTTCTTCTCGACAATAGCTTTTATCTATCTTTGTATTATGTCTTTGGGGTATCTGGACATGGAGTAATGATGTGTATTTTAGTGTCAAGGCAACCAGTCCAATGTTTATGGTGTGGGAAAGGGTTATGTATTTCTACTATGAGTTAAATTATATCTACAGTACTGAGGACACACCCTAGTGACCAAATTCTAATTTAATGGGAGCTTCCACCTCAACCTTGTTTTATCAGACCCAATGAAGTGGGTGGGGTGCGCTTTGTTTGTGCATGAGGTTATAGAAAAAAATTTCATTCAACATTAGTAGTAGAAGCATGGAGCATGAAGCAGGAAATAATCATATGCATGCAACATGGAATCCGCAATTTGCAAACGGAATCTGACTCTTTAATTTTGATCCAAATTATCAACAATAAAACAACTTGTCCATGGAGACCATGAAACACACTCCAAGATATTTGGAACCTCATTCCATTTTTGGCAACTTTACATGTAAATATGTCTGCTGGCATAATGCTAATAAGGATGCTGATTTTTTGGACTCAATTGATAGTTGGGAAGAAGGTCCCTCTTCGACATTCTTTGTATCTTGTATTCTATGAGATTTGTTTCCTAATATATTAATCATTTTTATTCAAAAAAATTAATTTAAATGGTGTTAGGAATATAACGACAAGGGAGCGGTGAAGAATCATAACAACCAAATTAAAAACGAGAAGAAAAAATGATACATAAATTTTTAACATGATAAAACTTTCTTAATTAATGTGAACAAGAGGAAAAAATATTCACGAGCAAAGAGTATATATCATATAGGATTCTTATTATGTACTCTTTTTTTCTTATAGTGAATATTTTTACGACGACTTCCTTTGCCTGTGGATGTTTTCCTCTTGTTCACATCTATCAAGAAGATTTTATCACGTTAAAAAATTATGTGTCAATTTTTTCTTATCATTTTTAGTTTTAAATTCTTGGTTGATCCCTCATCGTTGTATTTTCAACAAATTGGTATCAGAGCCCGAGGTTTTCGTAATTAATTTTTTACAATGACTACAATGAAGTTTGGCATTGATAAGTTCGGTGGCAGTACAAATTTTAGTTTGTGGTAAGTTCGGATGCTTATCATCTTGGTTCAGAAGGGGTTGAAGAAAATGTTATCTGAGAAGAAATCTGATTATATAGATGTCTGCATATGAGGAACTTGATGAGAAAATCATGTTCTCGATCCAGTTGTGTTTGACGAACGATGTTCTTCAGGAAGTCCTCGAGAAGAAGATATTGAATAGATATATGGTTAAAATTGGAAGTTTTGTACTTGACCAAAATTATAGCAAAATCAACTTGTGTTGAAGTAGTAATATACACCTTTCGTATGACAGAAGGTACATCGATCATATCTCATATTAGCGAGTTTATTATCCTTATCAACGATTTGAGGAACTTAGATATTAAGATTGGTGATGAAAATTAGGTATTATTGTTTCGATGTTCTTTGTCATTTTTATAAAATCTTTAAAGAAACTATGATCTACGATAGGGACAAACTTACTTTTAATGATGTGAAAGACAAACTATTGAGTAAGAATAAATTGGATAATGAATTGTGATCTCATACTAACTAGATGAATTGGACAATGAATTGTGATCCAATAATAAACCAAATGAACATGCCTCGGGTTTAATTGCAAGAGACAAATATCAAACAAGAAATCCGAATCAACATAGATCCAAATATAAATAAAAGTATAGAGATAAAATTTATAATTATTGTAAGAAGAATGGTCATATCAAGGCAGAATGTCACAAACTATAAAGTAAAAATAAAAAGTTAAAGAGAAAACAATGAAAAGGAAAATAAGAAGTTAAATGTAGCAGAAAATGAAGATGTTTTGATTGGGACGACAACTAATAAATTCATATCTTCGCATGAATGAATTCTCGATTATGGATGCTTATATCATATATGTCATAATAAGAATTGATTCTCCATATATAAATCGATTGAAGGTGAAGTTATTCTTATGGACAATAACGTAATTTATAAGATTATTAGTATTGTGTCTATTCATATTAAGGTGGATGATGGAGTTGTCAAAACTTAAGATATATTCCCAATAAATGGTAATACACACAGGGGATGCTATGATTTTCTGGAATTATTCATGATTTAAGAATTAGAAAGAACAAATATTCATCCATTTTTTTACAACAGGGTAATGTGTTTCATCATGATTTTTGTTAAGGTCTCTAATTGTACCGTTTGTTTATTTTTTACGAGCTACTTCATAATTAAGTCTAGCATATGTACTTCTGTAAACTATATAACCTATATGGCATGCTTCATATCAGAAGAATTCTAGAGGAAATCCAATAGTAATTTTCCCTTTTTTGCCATTAATTGCAACTAAATTAAAGAACTATGTAATTGACTTGGAACGTGTTCTGCATCAGACAATATTTGGCAATGCAGTTTGCCAAATTGCATAACTAGTAAGAACTGCTTACCTTTGGGACACATAATTAACACCTGAACACAGAAGAGGGATTTCATTCTAAAGCTCTGATGTATTAAACAGATGGAAGCTTTCAGATATGCTCCAAGATACAGATGTATAGTAACTGTCTCTTTAATATCTATACATAATTTTGGACATGTTTAATCCTCTTTCAGATGTGTAGATGTGCTTCTAGTTGTGAGTAGGTTTTAAATATTTGTAACAGCCATAGAACCACCATTGCCACTGTCAAGCTTGCAGCATGCTTCTAGAGCATCCATGTGACTACTGTGAAGATGAATTAAGTAATCCTCTCTTTCTGAATCCACCACAGGAGGCATGTGGAGACACTGAATCATAGAACTTTTCATATTTTTATTTGTACAGGAATGCTAATCAATGCCCAAAATGTAATTGAATGAACAAGAAATCAAATACATCTTGATTTTTTTTTACTTTTTTTGTCTTTCTATCAATTTGGAAATTTTCTAAATGCAAAATCAGAAACCAAAAAGAAGGAAAAGAAACAAGAAAAATAAAAAGGAAAATATTCTGAAGTTAACTAGTTAAGGTGATGGGTAACCAGAAGAGAGACATGCTTCCCAGAAAGCTCTGTCCTCCTCCTCCTCCCTTGTGTTCTTCACTAAATTATCCTTATTGATCTCCTCATCAGTCCTATGCGGCCCTTCTGATCTGAATCCAGTACATTTCATCCATCTCTGGTACTCCTCCAAGCACTGATCTCCACGACCATGATTCCAGTAGACAAAACTCCAGTACTCCTCTTCATCACTACCCATAGAACAAACTTTCTTGGCACAGGTGTTGCCACCAAAACCATACTCCACATCACTTTCCTCGCCGCCACCATCGTTATCATCATGCTTCAGAACGTCTGAGCTCACCGCAGCGGTGCCGTCCACCTCCTGGAAGTTGTCTCCGACCTGAGCAACAGGTGAAGAGGGTGGCAATGGTGGCGGTGCCTCTGCTTCGGCAGCAGCTGTAGGAGCAGTTTCCATGACTGATCATAATATCACACTATCTGTATGTGACTTAATTTGATGAATAATAATGTATACTTAGATCTACCTAGATGCACATATATATAGCACTATTTTTATCCGCTCGGATCCTCGATTTTCGATGCTAAATAATTAATTCGAAATCGAAATAAAAGAATTTTTTTTTTCATTTTTTGGACACATTCTTAATCAATCAAATTGACTAAATTTAATAAATATATATATAATAAGCAATATGCAGCGCTAGAACATAAATTATAATAATTTATTTTTTCTTATATTTTTTAAATTTAGTAATATGAACCTACGAACATATACTCATATTAATATATTTATATATAAATATAAGTAAAAATAAATTATGATGCAATATATATGAAGTGGATTGAGATGTTTGAGGCGGATATATAGAAAACAGTATTGTTGATGGTGGTTTAGATTATGAAAAGTGACTGCCAACTTCTTTTTCTTCTAGAAGTCATGCAGCCAACCACGTTGCATATATAAATATATCTTCTAGAAGGAAAAAGATAAATAGCAGTTAAGCACATTGGACCCGGGGCATATAATAAATAATACTCCGCAAGCATATGCGGGATCCATGATGTGGTTGTGGTATTTGTTCTGTTTTGTTAATGTGGAGTGTGTGGGCGTGCATTGGTTTGTGCTGGATTAGATCTACCACTGGATCGATGAGTCCAATTTGATTCCCACCTGGGAAGCAATAATTATTTTTTTTCCCGTTACATGAAAGCAAATATTTTTTTCTATTATCATCCTCGTTTTCGAAAATGATTGAATATATATTAAACATAATCCACATTTTTTAAATAATTGAGTACCGGAACATATCACTCCCACTAATTTGGTATTCTTCAAATCCCAATAGATTTTTTTTCTAAAATTCTTTTAAATACACAGATAGTTAAAATTAAAATTTAGTTAAATTTGGAGAAGCTATTTACTATCTCACTCTAACTCGGCAAATAATTGCATGTATGATAGACTTTTGTCAAGAAAAAGTCCCTCTCTCGTCAACACTCTTTCTTTGTTGCTAACACTTGCATCAGTTTTAATGCAACAAAGAAATATAGTAGACCTAGGACTTGTCTGGATGCAATGGCTAAAAATACTATAGAAATTTTTTTTATGTCTTCATAAACTCTCTTTCAAATAAGTATGGAGTTAGATCTCATTTTTCTTATATCATACTGTTGGATTTATACCGCGGCCTTAAGCCAGTAAAACATGCATTGGAGATAGATTTAATGACTTTTTTCACTAAAAACATGAAAACTAAAAATAATGTCCATCCAAATAAGAGAAATAAGAGAAACATTTAGATCGAGTGAATTTAGATTATGAAAGATTTTATTGTGTCTTCATGAGGGATACTTTGACTCGATGTATTATCAGGCATATAAATCTCTTAAGGAATTAATTATTATTAAAACATAAACTAGAATAATATAGATAGATAATATAAAAATATAATAGTTTTGTTTCAGATAATCTTTTCATGTTTGGTTGATAAATAATATTCTATGATTGAATATGTTAATATTCGAATATGAGATGAGTGCAGTGATTATTTTAAAAAAAAATCTTGTTCATTAATAGCATGCCAAACTTTTCTATGTTAATAATAATAACTTAATTCATCACAACTTAAAAATAAAAAATAATTTATACGAGATTTTAAATAATTTAATTATTTGTTTTAATCAATTTGATGCATATTTGATTTTATTCTTTAGAATAAAATGCAAACTTGGATGGTAATCAAATTGCAAACGAATCTTAAAACTCCCACCAAAATTGTTAGAATCAAATTAGACAACAATTTGAAGAAACCTTGGGCTCAAGTCGAATTAGTTGAACTGATTAAGTTGAATCTCTAACCGGATACTAATAAAATAATATGACTTATAATTTAGATGAAGAATAGTAAATAATATAATTAAATACAAGAGCAAACTAAAATTTATTTTCAAATCATATTAGTTATGATCAATTAGTATTTTATTTATACTACATGATATTAAAACTATTACTAAAAATATATTGTCAATGACATTTATTTAAATATAAATATTGATTAAGATCTCATTTTATAATAAAAAAAGAAAGAAAAGTATAAAAAAAATGATCTCAAAATTCTAGAATCACAAAAAACTTTTTTTATAACCTAATTATTTTCAAAGTCCATTTTTTTTTCTTTTCTTCCGACTGAACCAATTTTAATTGGTTTCATTGGGTTCAACTCCTTATCCCATTTTAAAATTGAACAAAGACAATTTTAAGTATCCAATGCTCCTACCATCCAAATTTTGGTGTTGATCCTCTCCTCTTGGGCCCTTGGCCAGCCCTCTCGGCCTCTCACAAATTCTAAAACCAGCTTTAAAAAAAACAATATTAACAGCCAGTCCAAATCATTAAGGGCCGTGGGCCAAAAACTTGTAACTTTAGTCCTGTTATAAAAATAGGCTGAGTGGCCCATTTACTGGTCCGGCCTTTGAACAGTTGCCCGCCTGGAGAAGCAAAAGAAAATATCTACGCATGTTAGAGTTCGAGCAAAAGAAAAAAAAAATCTCACGAGTCTCATATAACAAATTAGGATTAATTTAATTTTCCTTTCTTAAACTATAATATATCTACTAATATAACTTTAAATTATATTATAATTCATTTGTATTTTTAAAATTTTTAAATAATGATATTTAACACCCAAAAATAAATATCATGATTTTTATGTTACTGATATTAAATTATTTTTTTAGATTCTTATTTAATAATATAAAATTTCTCATAATTTTAAATATATTGAAGATTCAATTTTAACTTTTCTATTTTTTAAGTATTATTTTTTACTTCAAAATATTCTTCGACATTAATTTATTTTTTTAATTCAATTATAATTTTTTATATTCTTAAGCAAGACTAAAACTATTTATTTTTTATTAATTAATCTAAAAAGATAAAATAATAATTTAATAATTTAAAAAATAAAAAAATGATAAAAAATATTAAATATTAAATAAAGTGTCATCATTAAATAAATTTAAGATGTTAAGTGGATAATAATATAATTTGAAGCTATGCTGAACCCAATAAACTAATATCAGTTAATCACACGTCAGATCCTAATATATTTTTTAATTTAAATGATACTATGATCTTATCCAATCTACGCACGCATAATAATATATTTATCTGATTATATAATATTAATAATATTTTGTATAATTTAATTAATTAATTTATAGATAAATATTTTATAATCATAACGCAAGTCCATATCTTAGCAATCTAACATTACTTCCATTTCAACATTTATGTTATACTAATTTTTTTAATTGGAAAACATGACTTCCAAACACAATCCATCCATTCTTTTCTTGGTGTGCAAGGAAATTACTCTGAGACGACACCATCAGATAAACTCAAAAAGGTAAAGAAAGAACCAGAGAGAGAGAGGAGAGAGAGAGAGAACTCTTCACATCTCCTCATCAGAAGAACAAGAACCGGAAAAAAGTCTTTACTTGATCAGACTAAACATGTCTTATGAATACCTGTTCAAGTACATAATAATTGGTGACACAGGTAATTTTTTTTCTTCTTCTTCTGTTCTACTCTTCTGATTGCTGTGTTATTTGTTTTCTTTTTCGATCGATATGGAAATTTGAAAGAGCTGCAGAGTAAAAGATCCTTGGAACATGTTTATGGCTTTCTGCTGTTGAGCATAAACTCTAATTGGTCTATCTGGGAGGAGAAGAACTGATCTTGCTGCTTATGCAGGTGTTGGGAAGTCATGCCTGCTGCTGCAGTTCACGGACAAGAGGTTCCAGCCGGTCCACGACCTCACCATCGGTGTCGAGTTCGGGGCCCGCATGATCACCGTCGACGGCAGGCCCATCAAGCTCCAGATTTGGGACACGGTTCGTCTCTCTCTCTCTCTCTCTCTCTCTCTCTCTCTCTCTCTTATTTGGTCATCTCTTATTTATGCTATCTCACGCTTTTTTTTTTTGTTTTCTTGAATTGCTAGATGATTATTACAATTGCTTTGGTAAAGAGAAAGGATTATGTCAGCATTCTTGGTTTGATGTAATGTTGAGTGTTTACATTCCGCCAACAACATAATGCTTACTTGTCCAAACTTTAATGCTTCTTTCTAGTAATCTTTCACCTCGTTAAACTTCGGAAAAATTAAATGAAATTGTTAAGTCTGCAATAGGGAAAATTATTCAGTTTACAATATCTTCAAAGAAGAAGAAATATTGAAATTAAACGATTGTGAGTGATAGTTGTCCTTGTATTATAGGCCCCTTGAGACACCTGAATTTAAGGTATTGATAGGGAAAAAGAAATGAACTTTCTAATAACTCATCTAGAGATGAGAATATGATTGATAAAAGATGGTGGTCAGAATCAATTTGGGAATTCTCTTTTCTTGGTTACATAATTGGTTTTGAGATTCGGCTAACATGTTTTGTTCATTGAAGGTATGTCAGTTGGTAAATTGTCTTGTTAATTCTTCCTTCTTTTATTTGATCATGAAGATTAAGCATAATCTAATAAGAGACTGAAAACATAAATGGAAAAACGACTATGGAAATGAAAATAAAATAAAAATTATTAGTAGTCATAGCACGAGAATCTTAAACACAATCACCAGTAATAACTTGTTCATTCGAGAGGACAAATCTCCATAATAAAATAGTCCGTATGAAGTGGACCAAACTCCAATTATAGAGTTTATAATAAACTTCTCAAAAGTTGCCTTAGGTCTAGAACCAATGAATGTTTTATAACATGAAAGGTTAGTTACTATGACTACAACAAAGTTAGTAATGGATACATAGACTAATAGAACATTATGGGTTGTAACTACCCACTAATTCCTTCACCAACAAATTATTCTCATAAGAAATACAAACTGGTATCATATCATAATCACTAGGTAATTGAGTCAAGCTGAAGCGAAAATCATGGACCTTTCTAAGAAATCATGTAAGTAAGATATGAAACAGTCTGATTGTAAGGTCATATGATAAATTCTTATTGTATTCTTCCATAAATATGTGGTTCCAAGTACATGCAAAATAAGTCTTTGATAATTTTTTTATGAAGTCATTAACTAGAGCACAGTTTGATTTTCAATAAACATAAGACCTATCTCTGAATTAGTATGTGAACTTACACATGGTAAGGTGCTTTGTGAGTTTGATTTGCAAAGACGAAAATTAATGATACCCTAGATTGCAAACATCAGAATCAGTGATAGATCTTTCCATGAAAGTAAGACCCAGATTAGTTTACTGCTGTCGGTTAATATGTGCTGTGGATATTACAAACTTTGAGTTTTTAATTCCTCACGAGTGTTAAATGTTTTGTTTGTTTCCGACATATCTAACAAGAAGCTACATTGTAATTCAGTCATAATTCTTAAGAATTCATTCATGCCTACATCTCAAACATCCTTTTGATTTTAGTTTCCTCATGCACATAATTAGTTCTATAATTCTTTTTGAGAAGAGAATAATTTTTCTGAACGAAACAAAAAAAATTGCTTGAATAGAACTATGCATGTAATGACAGGCTGGTCAAGAAGCTTTTAGATCGATCACTAGGTCTTACTACAGAGGTGCAGCAGGAGCTCTCCTTGTCTATGACATAACAAGGTCCTCTTTCTAATATTAAATTGGTGCACTTGCTTCTTTTGATCCGTAGTCATTTATCATATTTGATTGACGCTTGGCAACTCAATTTATTGGTAAAAGGAGGGACACATTTAATCACCTTGTCAACTGGCTTGAGGATGCGAGGCAGCATGCAAACCCCAATATGACTATTATGCTTGTTGGTAACAAAAGTGACCTTGCTAGTAGGAGAGCTGTTAGCAGAGAAGAAGGTGAGAACTTTGCCAAGGAACATGGCTTGCTCTTTCTGGAGGCATCTGCGAGGACATCACAAAATGTTGAAGAGGTTTTTCCTTTAAATTTAGCTTATTATCAATTAATGTTTAGTTGAGAGAAACTAGTTTGACTACGTGTTGTCTAATCTTGACCTAAGACAAACTTATAAAACTATTGCAGGCTTTTATAAGGACTGCAGCAGACATCCATCGGAAGATTCAGGAGGGGGTTTTTGATCTATCACAGGAGGTAGGAGATTATTTTGGTTTACATCGTATCCTTCATGTAGCTAGTTGGGGTGTAATGCCGTAAGTTTTTCTTGTTATGCTAAATTTGATTAATATGATAAGATATCACTTAATATATTTTTGTGAATACAGCCCATATTGTCATGTGGGCAAGCTCATCTACTAATATCTGTTCTGCACTGGATGATTTTTACACTTTGGCTGATCATCCTTTTTCCGTCAAAGAAAAAGTTATCTGTTCTACGTACTGCAAATAAAATGTTAATAAGCAGAAGCTTGAGAAATGCATAGTGTGCATGTATGGATGGTGTGGGTGTGCGCGCATGTTGTGTGCGTGGGTGGGTGTGCGTGTGCATGTGTGCAATTGTGTGTGTGTGAATGGGTTTAAGAAATGCTCATGGGAGAACTAATCTTTCTTTGCTAGGCAGGAATTAATAAATGCTATCTGCTAACAGAGAAAGTTCACATAATGAAGCAATAGAGCAATGGGGAACTAATTTATTTGTTTACTCTCCTACACTTGATGCATATAACATATCATCCTTGATTGTTAGGCTTTCCTACAAAGTGAAATTGGTGAGTGATATCCAGGTTCAGTGGTTTAGGAAGGCCCATAGGATGAAAAAAAACTGGCTGCCGACATTTTGAAGAAACTTGTCATTGCCAAGAATTAATGAATTCATGTTGTGTAGCAGATCCTAGATGCAACTCGTATAAATTTCTTGTGAAATATTCTTTCTGGAAAAAACTTTTAAAATATTTTAAACCAAAGTTAGAACTATATAATGGCTGTTGTTGTTGATAGATCTAGATGAAAAGATGGATTATGGACACAAATAGTATAGGATTTTGAAGGCCCACAATTCATGTGCAAAAAATTTCAACGGCTGCGGCAGACCAATGTTCTCGCAAAATTACTTCCAACTTGCTTGATTTGATCATAAACAGGACTTGCTGTGCCCGCTAACCATGTACAACTTGTGCTTCTGCTACCTTCTTTCTTGTTTATGTATTTTGAGATAAACTTATAGCACTGAATTTAGAGTTGCAGGCAAATACCAATGATGAAATTGTTAAGTCTAGGCATATGCTAATATGAAGTTGTTCTGTGTGCAGTCATCTGGCATCAAGATCGGCTATGGCCATACCCAAGGTCCACCTGGTGGAAGAGATGGAGCTGTTATCAACAGAGGAGGATGCTGCAGCTGATGGGAAACACAAAGAAAGACATGTCCAGTGAAACGAAAACCTAAAACCTATGAAATTAAAAGGTTTTAGGTTGCATTTCATACGTACTTTGCATATAATTAGTGTTATTATCGAAACCGTAAATGTTGTAGTTGTTGTAAATACATCTTGATGCAGCCTAAGACCTTTTAAAGCATTCTTCACTTTTTGTTTTCTGTAGAGTTCTTTTCTTGGTTGTGCTTTATAACGTGCAAAAAGAATACCTAAATGATATAGTTCTGTAATTACATCTTTATGCAACCTAAACCTTTTGAAGCATGTCTTCGCTCTTGATCCTTTGTTATCATTGTTTCCCTTTTTTGTGGAGAGTTCTTTTCTTGGTTGTGCTTTCCAATTTACAGAAGAAATTGACACAGGACAGTCTCTAAACCAATAATTGAACTGATTCATTGAAACTTACTTAACTGTTGTCTCCAATTAAGATACTTCTTCCTTTTTGGCATTTTCAAACAATTCAATCTTTGGATGTAATTAGCCTCCATCAGTAGATGTGTCCTTGTTTATCTTAGTCTGAAACTGAATTTTGTGTGAAAATCCACTATTATTGTAAACATATTATATGCCAAAACAAACTGCTTAGATGTTTATCTGCGAGGCCTTCCACAACTGAATTCATCTTATTATTGATCCTATCTTCAATTTCAATGGGGAAATAAAAATATCAAATGTTTTTCCAAGTTGGAAACAAAAATTAACCATTGAAATCCAATGGTCCAAATTACACTTTTCATCGAGGAAGATGCAACAATCCGAGTACATGTAATAGCCGCTTTACAATTTGTATGACTCAAATTTGATCAAATTAAATGCTCTTGGCACTACAATCTAATTTTTCTTCCCTTTTTTTTTTTTTTTTTTTT
>LTAE01001056.1:55393-84332 GCA_001647135.1 Pontederia paniculata | reverse complement strand
TATATATATATATATATGCACAAGAATTGGGAGTTAGGACGTGGAGCCTCCGAAAATTATTTAAACTTCACATATAATTATTATATCGTTATTATCTTATTTCTATCATATATATATATATTTATTGTTGGCGTGTGTACATTGTATATTTTATAAAAAAAATATGAAAAAGTTTTATGATAAAATGATCAAGAAGTCATTCGGTAATAATATGAAATGTGTATGTGCGCGCATGATTTTTTTCTAATATATGAGTAAATGATATCGTATTTAATTACTATGTCTATTATTTTATTTAAAACATAATTCATTTGGAGCCTATAATTATTATGATTACCATTTTCCTCAATCACAATAACTTTTTTTCTTTGTCTTTCCGCTTCACTATCTTGTACATCAAATATTAAAACATATACATCAAATAAATAAATAAATATTTCTATTTCATTAGTGATTCGTAGATATAAAAATATATATTTTTTAGGGAATTACTATGTTCAATGACTAAAATATGTACGATTATGGTATCTTTTTATTTTAATTCATTTTCTATGATATTTTTGTTTAATCATTTGGATCGTTAGATTTGAAATATGCGATTTTTATTTAATATTCATATTTTTTATTTATTTTTATCGATCACACATTTTAAATTTAATAATTCAGATGATATGATGCACAATATCTTATTTAAATATGATATATCTCCATTAAATACTAATAAAAAAATATTGTAAGGTCCAATTTTCAAGGTACTCAATTTTTTTTCTTCCCATATGTAAGATTGGCCTTCAAAGATTATTTGATTAATTGAAGTCTTCGAAGCCTAGGAAGAACCAAAATCCCCATGACAATTGATAAATTTAAAAGAAGTAAGGTTGGATTGTTGACATGCCATTAAATTTCTATGGAGAATGCCATTGTAAATGTTTTCACAGAGAAACTAACAAAATTGTGGAGTTTTTGGCCAACTCAGGAAGAATTTTTAGTTTAGATAATTTTTGAAATGATGATCTACTTGCTCACTATTTTGTACCATGATGTATTTTGGATGTTTCAATAATATATAATAAACTTTAAGAAAAAGAAGCCCATATCCAATCAAGCATGGAAGAGTTGTGACAGGGACATTGAGGCCCCAAGACAAATGGTGGACCTCAATGCCAGAAAACATCTGTACTCCTGTTTTTTTTTTCTATCTGATATTTTCTTCTCAGCAGCAGTATATTGAAGCAAGCATGGATGATTACAGTATCCATGTGTGTAAAATAACTACATGCATATTATATACCTGATCATCCCCTAAAAAATTCTAATGCAGTTGAAGGCAGTTGAGTCAGTTATCACAGATGTAGGCATCTAAAGGACTTTGAGTAGCAATTCTATAAGCATCATGGACTGTTTCAAACCCTTTAAAAGAACACCATACCAGTAACTCAGATATATTTCCTAAGGCATGCAAGCATATGCATATGCATATGCATGGGCTTGCTTACTTCCAAAGGAAGGCAGCCACACATCTTGTGCTACATGGCATGGTTCTTGATACCCCAACAAGAAGCTCCATTTTAGAGACTATCCATATGAACAATCCTTTTCTCTTCCCCCACCACCCCCAATAAAACTTTCCATGTTCCAACCCAACTACTACTTAACCCTACCATTACTATAAAACAAAATGTTAACAAAAGCTAAGTACAAACTATAGTGTAAAGCTGTAAGGAACTAAGGCAAGATCAAGGGTTCAATTTCATATGGGCAAAATATGAAAATGGTCATGGACTTATAAATTATCACTCTTTTCATCATTTAAAATGCGTTTTAAATTTGTGCGTGTCATGAACCCAATATAAATAATTTCTTGAATGAAGTTGAAGACCTTACAAAGACTGTATAGTCGATATTGAATTATCAATTGAGCTGATGCAGAACTTTTGTCAAAAAAAAAAGCTTGTCTTTGAGTTTACTGCAATATACATGTTACTTTTCATGCATGTTCAGTGTAATGAATAATATTGGAAAAAAATATAAAACTATTCTGAGTTCCACACATTTCAACGACTTAGTTGTTGTTTGCTGTGCAGCATAACATGGATGGCGTAACAGTTAATCAAACCAGAATGGCACAAATAATTGCAACTCAAGCACACTTGTGATCTCACCAATTAAGAAAATTTGTTGGTAAAGTAGAATTTTGGTAGGTTCCAATTAGCAGATAGGAAAAATGAAGGTTTAACGTACAAAAAATTTCGTTATTTTATGTATATATATTTATTATTTATATTAGAAAGTGTGCTATACACTCTTTAATACGTTAGCAGATAATATGCCTATTTGACTTAGCTGATAAAAAATATCTGATAAGCACTAATGCTGATAAGCATTTTAAGTGTTGATATTATTTTAAGATATAAGTAGTTACATGTTTGGACAAAAGTGTTGATAATAATAAGTAGTTGTAATGTTTGTTAAAATAAATATTGATTAATATATTATATGATAATAATATTAAAAAATATGATAAAAGAGTAATATAGTTGGTCAAAATTAATAAGCCAATAATTTTAAAAATAAGCAGGAAGTACCCTGCTTATTTTTTTTCAACTTATAAATAATTACCTAACAATTTATAAGTATATATTTTTAGTTATCAAACATGAAGATTTTCTAAAATTTACTTATAAGTAACTTACTTATAAGCTTAACCAAACAGACTCAATATCATCAAATCCAATACTTTTTGCTATGTAAGTACGTATGAGATAAGAACAAGGTTGTGATGCAACGATTAATATAAAAGATCCCGAATTCAATTCTCGTTAGCTTCTTGCATCATTTTACATTTAGTATAATTTTCAATGCATTAGACTATGAGTCTCCATATCACACCAAAAAAAATGAATATTTCATGTATAACACAATTTTTTTTTGGATTGTTCAAAGACAATCAATGTGCATAATTATTAATATTTAATTACTCTGAGCATCTAATTAATCTGAAATTTTATCTTTGTCTCTCAATCCAGGGCTCAATTTGCTTAAACCCTGATAAAAAAAAGGTGAATATAAGGAACAAAAGAAGTGTTATTGAACACCATGCAAATGCAAGCGTTACCAACAAAATAAACTGTCCCTAGCTCTTCCTGTATTTTTTGGTGGTTAGTAGTGTTCTCTTTCTCTCTCTCTCTCTCCTCCTCATCTTAATGTGGGCACATTAATAATGTCATTGATGAAAGCACACATCTTTCTCACATCTTCCTTCCTTCCTTTCCTCCAACAGTTTCCACTTTGTACATTTTCTTGATGCGTTCCTTTTTTTCCGTGCATGATTAGGAAGGCAATGTGGTGCTGATCTGTGAATTCTTTCGTTAGCAAGGTGACTGACTCTTCTTTAAATCTGAAATTTTACATCAAGATTTGATTTTGCGTATTGATTTCACAGTGATTATTCTTTTTTTTTTCTTCTTCTCTTGTGTGATTTGTGAAGGTGATAGAGATGGGATTCTTTAGCTTCCTGTTTGGCATCTTTGGATTTGGAATTGGGTTGGCAATCGGGTTGGTTGCTGGTTATTACCTCTTCATCTACTTCCAGCCCTCTGATGTCAAGGTCTGATTCCTTCCCATTTCTTGCGCCAGTGGATGCATTGTTCATGCCTTTTAATGTTCTTGACAAGCAATGGCCGTTTCAGATGGCCATCTAATTTTCATTTGCTGGCAATTGTGCCTTCAGTGGATCCGAATATCCGATAATCGTTTATATAAGATTCAAATTCCTATTATAGCTCTAGCAGATCATGTTAATTGGAAACTTTTTCTGCTGCCCTTGAATGGACTCCAATATGATGATTAACATATTTAGGATATCATTGTGTAAGGTCTTCAATTCATTTATTTTCTGAAGAATCAAATGAAAACTGGATCATATTGTACATTCTCTTCTGTGTATAGTTCCATCTTTTGCCAAAGTAGTTAGTGGGCGAGTGACAAGTTGGCTGGTAATGAATTATCTGCCATAGAAAGGTTCCTCATTGATAGCACTTGTTCTTAAGATGCAGTTAGTTGAGGTGATCAGAATGCTTGTTTGTAAGTTGAAACTTTCATAAACTAATCAACTAAAAAGGTGATCCTTTGCATTCTGAGATGATATCTTTAATATGTTTTATTTCGAACTTCTTAGTTATGGAAGTTGGAAAAATCTTCTCTGATGATGAATATTTAAACTATGGTTGAAGAGCAGTTAACAAGTTATAATATTGTTCTTTTCCTATCTTTCAGAGAGATGTTGGTTAATTCTGGTATGGGCTAACATATATCTTTATTTTATGAGGATGCATAACAAAGTATACAGTAACCTTTCTAATCTCCACATTCTAATGGAAGATTTATCTCAACTCTAGTTATATTCAGAAATTTATTTTTTAATTTTTAATTTTAGGAGTTGGACAATGTACCCCGTGATTAATCTGCAGAAACTTATTTCTTTAGAGATGTTCCAAGTTCCTCATTTTATACAAGATATGCTCTAACATTCATGTAAAAGTGAACTCAATAAACTCACTACTATCAGAAAAGCCATTTAAATAGGATAACTGTTTAGGAAAAAAAAAATTTTTTTCCTATTTTTTTACTGCATTCCAGTGGACTATTTGATAATAACCTTATGTTAAATCCTTTGTGTTACTTAAATTCTCGGGCTAAATCACTCGCCTTATTGATAAGCATGAAAATCGTCAGGATCCCATAATTCAACCATTATCTGAACAAGATGCAGCTGAACTAGATCGAATGCTTCCTGAGATTCCCCTATGGGTAAAGAATCCGGACTTTGATCGAGTAAGTATGAAAAATCTCTTTAAGAGATTCAGAATTGCCAAAATTTATTCTTGAGAAATATCTTAGGTTTATTTATTGCCTACGAGCATGTGGCACTTTACATACCTATTAATTTCTTACTTTCTCCTTGAAGATTGATTGGTTAAACAAGTTCATCGAATACATGTGGCCATATTTGGATAAGGTCAGTATTCTTTTGTTATTTTAGCTTGTATAATATTATTTGGTGTCATTTTTGTGCTTGATAATTTATCTAATACTTTCTTCATTCCAGGCTATCTGTAAAACTGCAAAAGAGATAGCAAAGCCAATCATTGCTGAGAACACTGCAAAATTCAAACTTAACTCAGTTGAATTTGAAACTCTGACATTAGGTTCTCTACCACCTACTTTTCAAGGTTGGTTTCCACTTTAACCAATTTTCGTTTATCTTGAACTATTTGTGAGTCATATTTCATGCAAAGTAGAATGTTCTTTTATTTGGAATACTATATAATGAAAGATCTCCCTTCCTTTACATGTTCTTCATTTTTGCTTTTGTTGTGTTCTGCAATTGATCAATGTTCTAATAAACCATATGCTTTAATAAAAGAAGCCTATAAAAAGACAATTGAGGTGGGTTATACTTGACAAAAGTTTAGTGTTTGAATGAGTGAAAGTGGAGAAAAAAGATTATTATATATAAGACTGTCTTTTTTTTTGGCTCATTTGCGAAACAAATTAACTGAACATTGTTACTGGAAAAATTGAAAATAAAATATATATGAAGTTAAAACATGATATATATGAATCCATAGATAACCAGATACAAGATGAGTTTATAAGAGAATTCAATTTTTTATTAGTTATTTGGCACACACATTAATTTTTTTTTTCATTTAACAAAAAAAGATCTATGTTCTTTTCCTTTTAACTAATAATGACACATAATATGTGATTGAAAATTTTGTTACACCCAAAATATCATAGTTTGTTAACTATGTTTAAACTACTTTTTTTAATTAAATTAAAAGAAAGATATATTATTTTCCCAATTGGTTTCAAATGCATATAAATCACTCTTAAATAACTGATCATGTTTATTAAAGCATATTTGGTCTTTGGAAGTTGACAAACAATCTCATTTAACTATTAATCAATTGTTGTCTACTATAAAGAAAAATACGATTACTGATTAAGACGATCTATGTGTTACCAGTTAAATTAGACAATTACGGGTACTTATAGTGATTTATGATTTTTTATTGAATATTATGGACTAAGGGATATTAATGATAGATACCATCATGGTTGTGATTTACTAGATTCTCACTTGGAGAGTACGAAAGAATGACTAAGTTATGGAAGAGATGTAAACCCCTTTGGTTTCTGAATTGTCTTTACCTTTCATGGAAATTGGGCCCATTTAGTTTAAATTACTCACTGTGCTACTGCACAAAATGAAAAAAAGAAAAGAAAATATATACTAATTTATTCTTTTTGCTAGGAATGAAGGTCTATACCACAGAAGAGAAGGAGCTAATTATGGAACTATCACTAAAGTGGGCTGCAAATCCTAATGTCACTGTAGTGGTTAAGGCTTTTGGTTTAAAAGCAACTGTACAGGTTTGATGTTCTTAATGCTTTATTTCACGAAGAAATATGGATATCCAATGTTTAGTCAGATATCTTTATCTGATGATTCCCATCCTAACTAAATCTTTGTTCAAGATATTTTAGATAGTAGATTTGCAAGTGTTTGCGGTGCCACGTATTACCCTGAAGCCACTAGTCCCAAGCTTTCCTTGTTTTGCAAAGATCATGGTGTCACTTATGGAAAAGGTGAGTGCAGGACATTTGAAGTCATGGCTATTAGTTTCAAGTTTTGTCCATCGGTTCTACTGTTGATAACTCTCTCTTTCTACAGCCACATGTTGACTTTGGCCTAAATCTTTTAGGAGCTGATGTAATGTCTATACCTGGTCTTTACAGATTTGTTCAGGTACTTCTTTCTTTTTGGTGTGTAATCATCATGGTACTATTTCATCAAATGAGATTCAACTAATCTTCAGATAGAATATCTGAACTTTCATAAGTTGTTAATTGAAATCAGAAAGTCTTAGCAGCTAGTAGCTTGTAGCTTTAAACACTTGTCAGTTATTTACAAAGTTTGATCATTCTTACACTATTAAAATGCAGATATATATTTCTTGGTTCTCTTTAAGGAGGATGATAAATGAGTTGTGGTAGCTTACTCATGTTCTTTCTGTACCACGTTTGAATCCCTTGCTTTCTTTGCAAATGTGCTGAGGCCTGAGCCTTTGCCTGGGGATTTGTTTCTTTCTCCTCTGGTACTTATTCTCCTATGAAATTATTTGCAGGAGACCATCAAGAAACAGGTTGCAAACATGTATCTATGGCCTAAAACACTAGAAGTGCCAATTATGGACCCTGCAAAGTAAAATAATATTTTTTTCCCTTACATAACTAACACTGGCACTGGTATCAATTTTCATAAAGTTAACTTCCAACTTCATCTTCAGGGCTCTAAAGAAACCTGTTGGCATTCTTAATGTGAATGTTGTTTCCGCAAACAAACTTAAAAAGAAGGACTTATTGGGTAAATCAGATCCATATGTGAAGCTAAGACTTACTGATGATAATCTTCCATCAAAAAAGACAACAGTGAAGCGCAATAACCTTAACCCTGAATGGAATGAGGAGTTTAAGTTGGTAGTCAAGGATCCTGCTTCTCAGGTTGTTGAGCTTAGTGTCTATGACTGGGAACAGGTATTCCATCTCTCCTTATCATTTTATCCTTGACTGCAATGATCGACGAAGTTACGGATTGTATGGCATTCTTTTTCCAGGTTGGGAAACATGAGAAGATGGGTATGAATGTAGTTGCATTGAAAGATCTTATTCCAGAAGAAACAAAATCTTTCACGCTTGACTTGCTCAAGAACATGGATCCTAATGATGCTCAAAACGATAAGTCGCGTGGACAAATTATTGTAGAATTTACATATAATCCATTTAAGGAAGATGAAATTCCGGATGATCTCAGTGAGGATGGGAGTGCAATTGAGAAGGCTCCAGACGGCACTCCAGAAGGTGGAGGCTTGCTTGTAGTAGTTGTTCATGAAGCTCAAGATTTAGAGGGAAAACACCACACGAATCCATATGTACGCATACTTTTCAGAGGCGAGGAGAGGAAAACTAAGGTGCCATATACAGAACATAAAATTCACTTAATCATTTCTGGTTAATTAGTTTGCAGACACTAATAGTAATTTATTGCAAAAGTGATAACTGAATTTTGCATGTTGCAGCACATTAAGAAAAATAGAGATCCAAGATGGCAAGAGGAGTTCCAGTTCATGTGTGAAGATCCTCCTACTAATGATAAAATGCATCTTGAGGTCCTTAGCAAGCCACCAAGTATTGGTATTCACTCCAAGGTATGTATCACTTCATGTCCAGATTATTGTGCTTCTGCTCATCTATCTATCTATATATATATATATATATATATAATGCCACTGCTGA
This sequence comes from Pontederia paniculata, assembly GCA_001647135.1. Taxonomy (NCBI): domain Eukaryota; kingdom Viridiplantae; phylum Streptophyta; class Magnoliopsida; order Commelinales; family Pontederiaceae; genus Pontederia; species Pontederia paniculata. The sequence continues at coordinate 75,971 of LTAE01001056.1, read as the reverse complement.
AGAATCATATTAGTTTTGAGCATCTACAAGTAAAGCATTATAAATGCATAAGTTTCACATGTGATTTTGCACAGAATTCGATATCTTTCATACAAAAACGATAAACAATTATTCGTCAAATTCAGAAACGGAAACAAACAAAACTTCAGATGGGCAACTGTGCTTTGAATCATTTTTCAGTAGTTTATTGAGATAATTATGTTTAATGGAATTGTAAGTACTGTCTCTTAATTTGCAATTCTTTGAGTAATTTTCTTTGCATGGTAAAGTCCCTTGATACCCAGATAAGAAATTACTTTAAATAAGGTGATACATTAATATGAATCATATATGTTCTCTGTTAGGCAAACAATCACACGAGGACTATATTCATAACCAAATTTTAAGCACAACTTGAACGGGTCAATACATTGGGTTCTTTTGATCCTTATTTTTCACACTGACATTTTATTTCTGAGCTAGTATCTACATACTGTAATTTCTCGTTGTTACATTCTTTTGGTAATTATTTCACAATGTCACATTTCAGATTGAAATGAAAATAATAGAACTTAAAATCACACATATATCCATTTTTTCCGATCACCATGACAATTCATCATGAAGTTAACTGTATATCCTTTTTGAACCCAAGGTTGTGAGTTGAATTCATCATGAAGTTAAGCATGGTTCTATTGTTCATGCTGTTTGTGTTGAATTTGCAAATCAACTGAATCGTTGCTAATGCAATAACTGAGCTCCTCCGGAACATGATCTCTGATATGAGATATAATTTCAAGTAGTTTATGCTGAATATTAAATTTTCTTCAGGAAATCCTTGGATATGTTGTCATCAGCCTTGCAGATGTTGTAAACAATAAGAGAATCAATGAAAAATATCATCTTATTGACTCTAAGAATGGGCGCATTCAAGTTGAATTGCAATGGAGGACTTCCTAGACACAAGCCAAAGCATTTAGTTTGTGAGAATAAGCATTTTTTTTCAACTATTAGATTATGATGGACACCGCATGGTCTAATAATTCAAATGTTTTTTTTCCTTTTGTTTTTTTGTGTGTGCATATTTGTATGAAAGATAACACAATACTCGGTTCTTTTGTTCTGCTTAATTTGTCACTACCTGATCAATTTATTTATTTATGATATATAATGCTTTGAGATGTTAAAATGAGCTTTTTTTTTTTTATCTGTCGACACCATTTTATGCTTGAGAATAGAAAGAAGGTAAGATAATAGAAAAATAAAAAAAAATTGAAAAAGAAAACGACTTCTACATTAATATTTTTTTAGGGTTATTTTTATTTTTTCTCTTCAACTATCGCGAAATTTCAGATCTACCCTTAAATTATAAAAATTGGGCAAAACTAGGTCTCTCTATCTCTTAGCTCTCTAGCTCTTTCTTTTATAGTCTCTCTTTGGTCTGCTAGCACGCAAGGGCAAGCGTGCGTCTATGCACTGCGCGTGATGACGAGCTCGTCGTTGCTCAAAGGCGAGCTAGCCCATGCACGTGACGATGAGCTCACACTCAATCGTGCGTGACGACAAGCTCGCGTCGACGATGAGCTCGCGCTTAGTTGGCGCATTGGCGAGCTCGCCCCTGCGCATGACGACGAGCTCATGCTCAATTGCGCATAGAGGCGAGCTCGCGCTCAGTCGCGCGCGACAGCGAGCTTGCGTTCAATCGCGCACATAGGCGAGCTCGCCGTCGTGCGGAGGGTGAGCTCACCCCTGCCCGCGACGGTGAGCTCGCCAACGCGCGCATGGGCGAGCTCGCCTTTGAGCGACGAGCGAAAGGTGTTGTGCGCGATGACCAACTCGCCAAAGAGAGGAGTGAGAGATAGAGTGAAGAGAGTATAGAGAGGACTTGTTTTATTGTAGTCATCTAATAAATTAAAATAATTTAAAAAAATAAGAGACAAGTTATTAAATGAAATTGTCCGATCGAAAAAAAATTTAGATCTATTTTTGTCTAATCTTATAATTTAGAGGTAGATAAAAAATTTTGCGATAGTTCGAGAGGAAAAAAAAATCTATTTTTTAATTTTTTTTAAATGTCACTTTATAGTTATCAATTAATTCAACACTTTTATAAATTTCAAATATTCACTATTCACCATTTTTTAATTATTATTTATTAAATAAATCACTACCGCTATGAATGAAATTATCAAGATTGTTAAAAAGAATATTTCTTTAATGTTACATAGTTTTTTTTTACAAAACAACTTATGTTTACTAATATTTAAATAAACGCAACCCAATTCGAAAGCAACATTTTTTTTTCTCCATGTGTAATCAAAATATGAGATATATACAAAATAAATCATCTTAATGTAACATTAACTATACAAGTCCAAACAAACTCCCAAACTTATTTTGAAAATTTTCTCTTAGAGCCTATTAGGATGCTCCGAAATTTTAAAATATTTAATTATTATATCGTAATATTTTTCATTGACGAATTATTTTATAAATATGAGTTTAACATAAAATTTTATCAGATAAGAATACAACGTAGTAAATAAAAAACAGCGTAAAATAACTATCTACTCATACTTTTATTTTATTTCAGTAATTTTTCTTTCCATGATTTTTAAAGAAAACTATAATAAAATATTTTTAAAAAGTACCTTACTATAATTTTTTTAAAAAGTTCAAAAGATTTACAACATTTTCAAAGAGGCCCTTAATAATTTTCGAGCTTTCTTCCTTGCATTGGAAGCTTCTTCCAAAAGCCATTTCGCAAACCCTCGCGCCAATCTGTCTCTCTCTCTCTCTCTCTCTCTCTCTCTCTCTCTATGTGTGTCTCAATCGCTCCGATGATGCTTTCGACTTCAGAGCTCTGAACCCTATCTGATTGATTCCATGCGGAAGCGTAGTCCCGTCGTGGTGCTTTCCTCCGATGACGACGAGAGGGCGGCCACCAACGGCAATGACGCCCTTATCCGACGCGGCTCCGTTGGCCGCTGCCGCCCTCGCTCGTACCAGTCGAAGCCGTCTCCGTCTGCCTCAAAGAGGACACGCGGCGGCAGGACCTCCAAGAGGGGTCGCCGTCTCTCTGCAGGCGCGTCGGGGGAATCGGAATTGGTACTGATGCTTCTTTCTCTCTTTCGTAGATAAGTACTTGCGGTCTGAATCACAAGTTGAATTGTAGCATTTTATCTTTGATGCTTTACTATCATTTAAAGTTGGTATCTTTCAAGCGTAACTTTCTATTGCGTATGAACTCAATCACAAATTAAATTGTAGCATTTTATTCATAGTCATTTCATAAATTTTATTCATAATTTTCAATTAGTTTAAACTTCAATTTGCTCATTCTATTAAGCTTGGACATATTTTCTTTCATGTTTCTCCATACTTGTTCTGTTTTTCATTCTGATAATAATTTAATCCATGGCTTTCTGGTTTTACAAGTAATTGTAAATACATTTTAAACTATTCTCCATCAGGAAAGAAACTATTCATCTGACCTGAAGAACGCTAGTACTTCACTAAGTAAGCATTCATTTACTAAAGTTAACTCAAATTTTCAACTTTGCACAATTCAGTCGTGCAATAGAAGTCCATATTAAATTGATGGCTGGTTTGAGCTTCTTCATTAAGAAATTTAGGAGATCTGTGCAATCTGTGGCATCTGGGATTTAATTGGATCTGGATAATGGTTTCTTTTAAAGATAAGTTTTTTAGGAATCTTCTAAAAAGAAGTTGGATAAGAGTTCTTAAAAGGTTCAACCTAGATAATATTTTTAAAAAAAAGTTATATTCTTATCGTCCGAAATAGATTTTTCCTACATCAATAATTATAGTATCTATGATGGATATTAAACAAAAGTATATTTCAAAATGTTGGCAATTTTACTTGAAAATTCATCGTTGCATCAGCATAGAAGGTTAGGAGTTACACTATAAGGGATATTTCTTTCATTGTCACTATTTAGTCATGGTATTAAAGTATTTGGAAGCTATTTTAGAAAATGTTTTGTTATTGCTTTTCCCATATTAATCAGTTCATACTGAAGGTTTTATGTTTTTTCTTACATGAAGTCTAGATTTGATAACATCTCAGAAGATTGTTGTGAATATCTTCGTGGTTTCAACTTAACAACAGGTATTTATTTCCTTTTCTAAATTTTACGTACATGATCTTGATTACAAATGTAACTTTCTGTAATAGATAAATATGATTTATTTTTAAAATTTACATTTGGTGTATGTATTAACTTTGTCTTGCTATTGTAGTTGATATAATGGGGGAGGTTTGAACAATGTGTACTCTGTTTCACAAAACTGATTGACCTCAGGCTTGGAATCGAAATATTCTTTCTTTATCTAGATATGATTGGCCATTTCATTTAATTTGGACTCTTACTTGATCATGACTCTTGGATTGTTGAATGACTGGAATGATATTCTATTCATGGCTGAGCATAGGCTTCCATCGGTTAACTTGGTGAGTTGTGGTCTAGACCTTTTTGCTTGCTTCTTTGGTGTCGGTCGAGCTTGGCCTTTGTTCGGATCTGTCATTTTTCTTGTGGTTTGCATCAACTGTATTTTAGTGATGTAAATATTTTCTTCATACTGGATAGTATCGTTTCATTCCTGTCAAGTATTTTATCCTTCTAAATCACCTGAAGGGTCTGCTCTGGACATGGAGTGAAATGTCCTAATGTAGCTAACTTTCATTGCTGATTTTCTATTTTACGCCCCTTGCTCTGTGGGATCTTAGTATCCACCATTAAGCTTGTGCTTCAACAGCTCAGAGGAGCCAAATCTTCAATCCGCTCTACTTCCTTTTGATGGGTTCATGGTGGTTGTGAGGGTTGCTTTTGCAATGGATGACAAGGGCAGTGATTGAGGCAGAGGCTTGCCGTTCCTCTGTCCCAATGAGGTCAATTATTGATTCAGTGGAGCTGAGAGGTGATGAAGATTATGAGGGCATGGGCATCCTTTTCAAGGATTCATATTTAAAAGGGATCGCTCAATATTTCTAGTATATTGTATGTCTCATCAAAATGCCTTTTATAATTCATTGTTAACCTACATTGTACTCATATTCTAAATGATATGTTAAAAGTAAACTTTGCAACTCAGCAGATTATTCTGTTCTTGAAATAAACTTTTTAACATCAGCATGTGTCTGGAGAAGTTTTTTGATATATTACGAGCAAATTTCAAGGTAAAATGTGCATATGGTAATAAAGAAGATGGTATTGCCTAAAAGTTAAATTAGAGGTGGAAGATGGTATATGCTAGTCAAATGTGCATATGCTGATGAAGAAGATGGTATTGCCTAAAAGTTCTTTCACTTAAACTTTTAGAATTGTTGATAGCACATATAAAGCAGGCTCAAGAGGTTCTGAGTTCATATCCCAACCGCGTTCTTATTAAAAAATAATTTTCTCCCTTAACGGTAATGGCTTAGCGATCTTTGTCCGTCTCAAAAGAAAAGATCTTTGTCCTTAGAAAATCGTAGTCTTAAAATGAACTGGATTTGCACATACTGAATAAACTTCCTGAGCATGCTTAAATGTGGTAAGTGTATAATTTATAAGCTAGGATGTCCTTGATTGTGGTATAATATGTTCCTAAAAAAATGTCGGACTCATACTTTGATGCTTACCTACAAGATTCTTATAGGAAATAATTAAACAAGAAATACATGTTATGACCACCTTAATATCATTCCAATTCTTTAATAGTGAAAACTGATTTATAGCTTTCTTGACCATATGGATCTCATGTCCTCGGTGATTGAGAATGGGTTTATTGTGATTCTTAAAGTCCTTTAATTTCTGAGGATAGTGATTTGAAACAGGTTTTACATGCATGGACAGGACTGTGCTTTGGACAGATAAACATAGACCTCGTTCGTTGGTTGAGCTTGCCCTGCATAGAAAGAAGGTTTTATCATAACCTGAAGTTTTGACTTTTTGCTTACTACTAAGGATTGCTAAGTAAGCTTGTGAACTTGGTAGTTCATATTTTCATTCTCGTTATTGAACTTTGTTGATATGCCTTGAATCACAATCCAACTATTTATGAAGATTCCCTTTAAAAAAAAAACCTATATATGGAGATCATAATCCAACTATTACCCATCTGATATCCTTGGTACAGTATGTTCCGCCGCACATTTGGGGCGTTGAAGTCACCCGTCCGCTGCGGGTCTCATGACCCAAGGACGTAGCCCAATTAAAAATTATCTTCATTAAATTTGGGTCTTCTTTTTCTCAAAAAAGAAAAAAAAATGTGTATTCTGTGTGTTCTTCATTTTGCCTGATATTTGTTACAAACTTGTTCATTTTGACATGTAAGTTCCAAGAGTTTACAAGATAATGATCTCTCTTATTAATTCTGAACGTTTTATGAACCTTATTTTGGGTATGCACTTGGAGATGGTTAGCCTTGACACAAATATGATAAAACAATGTTCATCTTGTTTCACCTAAATATTGAGGGTCAATGGCCCCTTAAAAGATATCAAAGCTCACTATGCAGCTGGCCTAGGATGTGGTGTGACTCAACGTTCCATATACTATCAGGAGTGACCGATCTGCTTAAACACTAGTGGGCAGAAAAGGGGCATATATTCTTCAGGTTGAGAAGCAATTAACAGACCACACCAGCCATCCCTCCTAGAGTTGTCGGGGCAAATGTTGCATTTTTGTTTGCTGTCCGAGAAAGAGTTCCTAAGATTAAATATTTCTTTTTTTCTTTGTATTACCAGAGATCCAACAACTTGTTCTTTTGTGCTACTAGATATCCATCCTTTATGTGTGTGATTCATGACTGTCTTTTAGTGGAAATCTTTTCTTTTTGCTTCTTATTATTGCTAATCATAGTTTAAAACCACAGCCTAATTTGACGAAAATGATTAGAATTTGCTTTATTTTAAACTCTTAAATATCTTTTTAAATTGTACTTTAAGGTGGAAGAGATCGAAAGATGGTTGCAAGAAAGGATAAGGACTTCAAAGGTGAGATTGTCTTGTAGCGTACCTCTGATTGACCTGGCTATCCTTAAAGATTTTTATGAATGCTTAACGAATAACAGTTTATTTAATTCAGACCTTGATCAGATGCTTTTTGTCTTCACTTGTATTTCTATCGATAACTATATTTTCTTTTTAGGTTAAATATTTTTGTTCAGGAAAATAATATATATGAAACATTGGAACTTTAAGGTATTGTTTGGATTAAATTTGTTACTCCTGGAATATGAATTAAGAATCCCATGGGATACTGAGGAACTGATTAATACTTATATAAAAAAAAAGAAACTGATTAATCATTTCAGGTTTTTCATAATTTACTCAGTTTCCGAAACTATTCATGAGCATTAATTAAGTTGATCAACTTTTTATAATTTTTATCTGTGGCAGAGCTCAGAAGTCCAAGGCTTAAAATTATTGTGCACTTTTTGCTTTAAGATTTTCTTCTCTTTATTTCATTGTGTCACTAATATTAAAGTCACTCTTAAAAAATATCATGGTTAATTCATTTGTGCATAATCACATATGTGATAGTTACCTTTCCTCATATTGTAGGAATATTTAAACAACTATGTTCTTCTTATTACTGGACAAGCTGGAGTTGGGAAATCTGTAAGTTTCTAGATCTTGACCTTGTTAGTAGCTCTAAAACCACTAATTCTGTATTTTCTTCTTGTGATATTTTTGATAATTAAATGATTCCTTAAAAAAACTCTCTGCTGTCTCTACATCAATAAGCTGAAGAGATGAGCGCCAAGGATTGAGCCTAATGTTCTTTCCCTTGTGTTTGATAGATTAAATTGGAGATTTGGAGTGCCCCTCGCTGTCAGAATTTATATCATAAACCTTATGCAGAAGTAGATAATATGTTCAGAGTTCATGAGTTTCTCATCACCCCAAATGTGATCTAAATAAGTGCCAGGTGATGAGCACAAGATAATGCTAAAAATAGGAAGGTCATATTATTAACTCAATGAATACAATGAGATTGCAATGAGTTTTCAACCCATCAGTAAAATTGATATTTTGGGAATTACCATCATCAATAAAGATCTGACAAACTTTCTCGACATGCTTGATGATGGAAGGGTGCAACACAATTCAACCATCACCAGGATATGTAGCAGCAAGAGTGCACATAATATCAAGAGATAGGAGTACACAGGACATAAATGGAAAATAAACCAATTGATTGTAGGATCTTTATTGAAAGGTTCATAAATAAAATTTCCTCATATTTCTCAGAACTATCATCATTTTTTATACATCTTCTCAAAGAATTATGTTTTTAATTAATGATGGATAACTTCACATTTTCAGTTGTATACTTGTGATTTGTGAGTGTTTGGTTTTTACGGAGTTCTGATATGAGGGTATGGTCTTCTTTGCAGACAGCAATCCAAGTACTCGCATCAAAACTTGGAGCCAATTTGTGTGAATGGATGACTCCAACTCCCACATTATGGAAAGAGTATATTTACAATTCTACTTCAGGTCAGTTTCTAGTTTTTCCTGAACTGGTATCACACATCAGAATATTTGGCTTCAATACTTCGGATCCAAGATTTCTGTTCATAAAATGGGATATATTCTAGAAATTAATTCGTATATTTAATTCTCATGGTATCTCTAAGGTGTACGCTACATGTCAAAATTGGATGAATTTGAGAAGTTTGTAGAGACGGTGAGAAAATATTCTTTGCTTCACCTGACCCCAACTGGAGAATCAAGCAAACCAACTATACTCTTGATCGATGATCTACCTGTAGCAAATGGAAGAAGTGCTTTTGCAAGATTAAGCAAATGCTTAACTGATCTTGTTCATTCAGCTCGCGTTCCTACAGTTATATTGATTACTGAATATCACAAGACCGAATCTTCTAAGATGACAAACCAGCACCAGGAAGAACTTGAATCATGTCTGCAGCGGGCTGGGGCATACAAGGTAATGTTTGTCTTTCTACTTTCCAGATCTTGTGAATCATCACAAAAAGGAAGCCTCTTTATATAGCAAATGCTTTGCAGGTAGCTCTAAACCCAATTACTGTAAACTCCACCAAGAGAACTCTTGCTAGAATTTGCCAAGTCGAGGGTTATGAAATGCCTGCAGATTTTATTGATCAGATAGCCAGAGAGAGTGGAGGGGACATCAGACATGCTATAACATCTTTACAGTACTGTTGTGTGAAAACGGATAGACCTTTTTCCTTACCTGGAGTAACTCAAAATGTTACTCAGCGTGAACTGAAGTCTAAAACTCTCAGTTCAGTTCGAACTTCAAGGTCTGGAGATGGGAACATTGATTCTCTAATGTCTTTGCCATGTGGAAGAGATGAAACACTTAGCCTGTTTCATGCCTTGGGGAAGTTTTTACACAATAAGAGAGAGGTGCAACATGCTTCTTCTGTGGGTATGTATAACATAATTTTTCTTTGACGTACTGCAAATGTTTTTTTAAGTATTTGAATGCCATATTATTTGCATGAATATTTCTCATTGATGGCAAACCTTGAGGTATGTTGTCAATAAATATCTGAAAGTTCCTTCTAAGCTTGCTCAACTTCTTGTGGTCCGTGAGACATTTCTCCAATCTAGTTATGCCCAAACAAAAATGTCACCTTCCTGACTTCAGTTATAACTTTTTTTGTGCATAGGAAGCCATTAATCATTTTTTATGAATAAGAAACTTTGTTGCTTCTTTATCGGATGCAAGGTGTAGTTATTATCCCTCTAATGCCCCATGTCATTGGAATTTTACTTTTATACATACACATGGATGGCTTCTCTAGTTATCCTTTTAACTATTATTGTTCCTGCACTAATCATGCTTAGATGCATAGCAAATTACACAAATGGTCATCCATCTTTACGCACTTTCCTAGTTCGATCATTAAATTTCACTTTGTAACAAGATGATCATTCAACTTGAAAATCTTTTCACGCGCGGTCATTTTGACTAGCTACCGTCAGTTTCCTGGCTACTCCGCTTATGCGGATGCCACGAAAATAGTTTCTCTCTCCACGTCGATTCATACTATTATATATTTATTTTCTCTCTCCTTCACGTCAATATTGTCTCCTACTTGGAAAAAATAAATTAATAAGAAAATAAAAAAACTGCAGAGGAGGGGCGACAACCTCTCTCTCTCTCTCTCTCTCTCTCTCGTTGCCGACGACCAGGGAGAGCGAGAGAGAGGGGGTGGCAGCCCCCTCCTCTCTTTGCGCGCAAGAGAGAGGGGATGGGGCGTGGCCCCCTCTCGTTCTCCCTCATTGCTGGCGCAGAGATGGGGAGGAGGGTGATGCCCCCCTTCCCCTCTCTCTAATTGACCTTGCTCGTCCTCCTCACCTGCACAACACCACCAGCAGCAGCCGCAAGCGCTCCACTCCTTCTGCTTGGGCAACTGTTATGAACCCTTCACCGACGTCTTACCACGTATCCCACCTGGCAATCATTGATCCTTCGACCTCGCGCATTGTTCCACCTTCAGGTGAAGTTGTCTACCCATGCCATCGCCTTCGCTCTGCTGCTCCTGCCGCCACAACACTGAATCGTGCTTTCCAGCAGGAAGGAAGACCTCGGTGCCCTTGCAATGCTCGAGGACAGCTTCAAGAAGCTCAAAAGGCCCAAGGCCTTTCCTGGTCACGCACTGTCCAAGACGCAGATTGACTCTGCCCTAGCCTTCCTCTCTGACCGGCTCTATGAGTGTGCCAGCGTCGTGTCGCCAGCGATGGGGGAGAGCGCGACAGGGGGACATCGCCCCCTCCCCTCTCTCTATGCACAGATAAATAGAGGGGGCCCGTCGCCTCATTCCTCCGAGCAGCGCCCCTTTTTTAATTTTTTATTTTATTATTTCATTAATCTATTATTATCATGTAGGAAGAACTAACATCGTTGCAAAGAGAGGAAATTGTCTAAGTGCATCCACATAATCATTTTAACCTGGAAATCAATGGTAGCCAGTCAAGATGACCACGCCTGTAAAATTTTCCAAGTTCGATGACTGTGTGGTTACAAAGTTAAGTTTAGTGACTATCCGGAGAACTAGTGAAAGTTGGATGACTGTTTGTGTAATTTACTCCTTGGATACACTCAATGGCATTAACCATTCTTGTCTTTCGAATTTCAAGGATTTAGATTTTCTTCATACAATGTAAGAATTAGTTATTCTTCTTTCATGTTGTGGTCTAGTTGATGTTAACATAACAATTTGCTGCTGAAGATACAACTGTATTTGCGTTGAAAGAGATATTTCAAAGGAATCCTCTTAGAATGGACACTCCAGAAAAGGTTCTTTCTCAGGCATATGCGCAAGCACATCCCGTTGCTGACTTTCTTCATGAGAATGGTACTCAGTTTCTCTTTCACCTAGCATTGCTAGTAATTTAATGCTCATTGGTAATCTTGCATACATGAAGTTTTTTAAAAAGTAATCTTGCATACATGAGTTGTCATCCATTATCCATGGGTTTGGCTTATTCCTAGTTATTTGCTAATTGTATTGGTTCATCAACTATAGTCTATATCTGGTGGGCCATAATTGTCCATTGCTCAACTGTAATCCCCTGTGTTGCTTTTTACTGAGGTCTGAAATGAAATTTTGGTTTCCCAATGAAAATGAGCTGATAGTGTTAAATGTACTAAAAAAACTTGCTCATATATGCCCTACTCGTTAAAAGAACAATTTTGTAACACATATTATTTGGGTGCTTTTGGTTCTTAAAGGTTGACCCATCTTGTCTATGTTATAAACGACTTTTATATCATGTGATTTTCTGGCAGTCAGCTGTCCCGGCTGCTGAAAGGAAAAACCAAATGAAGAAGAAAAACTCAAAGTAGTCTCTTTCTTAGCCAGTTCGATCACTTCCTAGTGCCTGTGAAGGGCATTTCACACCCTAATGACATTGAATAAAGCCTTGTTGGTTGCACCCCTACTGAGGCTAAGGGGATGATTTGTGTTTATGTAATGCAGATCCACTCTTTGCCTCTGGCCATAAGAGTGCTTTAGTGCAAAAGAAACATATGTGAAATCATGTCGTCCACTGCTTCTGCTGAATATTGTGCATTGAATGACCTTATGCCATGTCTGATATTTTGTCTGTTTCAAACAAATAAGTGAACTAGAATGGTCACTAAGGATGCCAATATATCTGAGCAAGTTGGTTACTATGGGATATTGTCTTCTACCTTGAGCAATTCCAGTATTTATTTTCGGGGTTTGAAACAATTCCAATATTTTACCACAATGATATGGAATCACTAATGTGCATGCATATCTGCTGATAACTCAATTAGTTGTTGACACCACTACTTTAATCTATTGGCATCACTGCATGAACATGAAATATGCACTCGGGAATAGAGATTCAATTAAACATGTTCAAAGGAATTACAAGATAGCCTTTATGATAAAGGTTTTTGGTAAGAATGTTAATTGAACTGTTATGGTAATGTCATGTGAGGGAGGTATGCCTAGTAGAACCGCCACCCCACCCCCACCCCCTCTCTCTCTCTCGCCGCCCGCTTGGAAAGGGAGAAATTTCTTGGTACATGTGTTGGTGCACTTGGCATACTGTGCTCAAGCAACACTATCATGCAAACAATTCAATTAACAAAAAGAGAATTGAAAGTTGATGACTATTGGGGGAAAATTTATGCTAATTTTAAGATAACTTTTTAACTGGTGAGCCTACAAGTGGATTGGATCCACCATGTGGAAGACAAGGTGATGTAGAACAATTAGGGTTATGGGTCTTCTACCCTTTAGTATGTGATCTTAAGTATTGTGGGCCTTTAGCCCATTAGTTTAATTTAGGGTTTTGATTAGTTTTCCTTTTAATGAAATTTCCTTTTATTAGGTTTCCATGTTATGATTATATGGTAGTTTGGAACTTTATACAAACCCCATAAGATTGCAATAGAAACATGCTTGGATGAATAAAAATCTGATTTTGTTTATTTCTCTCGCTAAGCGGATAATTTAGTTTAGAATTAGGTTTAGGTTTATATCAATTGGTCATGGAGCAAATTCAGCCTTTTGATTATCATCAAACAGTTGTGATCCTCCCTCCTCCAAACCCTAATTTCCTCTCTCCATAGCATCACTTATTCTCTGTTCCTCACGCCTCCGCCGTCACCATCATCACACTCAACCACAACGCTGCCTCTGCCAACTGCCACCTCGCGCTAAAGCTACACGCTGCCATCGCTTCGCCTGCGCGACTCTGAAGTTCGCTTAGAAGGCCATCGCCATCTGCCTCAAAAGCCACAAGTCTGTTCGCCGCCCTTTGCCACTTGTCAACCGTTCAAATGCCATCGTCGCTACCGTCCACTATCTTTATTTCTGTTCCAGATCGTCATCTTGAATCTGCCACAACAAACGACGCCCTTGTTACCACCCCTGCCCTGTCACGACTCTGTAACCGCTGTCACACCATCTTTGACAGCACCTGCTGCTGCCTCTGCCGACACTCCCTGCCGCAGCCTCGCACCATCGCCACTCTGGTCGGCTGTTCATCAAACCTGTTGCTGTTTTTGCGCTGTGCCTCCGTCGTCCGCTCCTGTTCTGGTTGGCGACTTCTCAAAATCACCGGCTGCCGCCCGCCTTCACCAATCCATGCCTCTGCCAACCTGCAGCACATACAACAGACATTTTTTTCATCAAACGACCGTTGCCTCTACTGCACGACTCTACCACGCAAGACCACCAACAACCTATCACCAGAGATTGCACTGCACCACCCTGCTTCGGCAGACAGCTGTGCCTCCAACTCATTGTCGCCGACAACTCCATCCCTGATGTCTTGTACCACAGCTGTCCTACCATCTCTAACCCCCCGTCAACCAGAGTTACTGTTTTTCTTTTTTATTTATTTTATCCTGTTATTTACTGCTGACACAAAACTGTAAAAGAACTGTGCCATTAGTGTAGGGTTGGAAAATAAAAAAAAGAAAGGTCTTCAGAAAAAAAGAGAGATTAAAGTGACGAAGACAGAGAGAAAGAGAGAGAGAGAGAGAGAATAGTGAAAAAGTAGAGTTGAAAAAAAAACAGAGACTTTTTGTTTTAAAAAGAGATTGAAATACAAAAAGAGTGATAAGTTCGTTCGAAAAAAAGAAAATTTGAATTTTTTGCTATGTCGAGCAAAAGTCCTGGTTCTTATAGTCCTAATTGTCATTCATACTCTAAGTATCATCATCCTTCCACACTACAAGCCTACGAGAATCTTAGTCGCAAATGTGATCTTCTGTGTAGTAAGCTCGAAACCATTGAACAATGTCAAGCATTTTTTTCGGAATTATCCTTATGGATCTTACACCATGCCACCTCCTTCAAGTTATATTATTTATGAGACATAATGCTATGTTCCTCATTTTTATGCCTACCCACTTTCGTATGGTTATGCACCTTATCACACGCCTTATTATCCACCTAGGTCGCCTCCACCATGTGATTTTCCAAAAAGTTTTTTCCAAAAGTCCTTCACATGGTACACATAGTCAAATGTGTTACTCCTCTTGAACCTCCTTTTTCAATCGACGCACTTTTGCCTATGTATGACAAACAATTCCTCACAAGATATAGTTCTTATTTAAAAGAGGTCGATATGCCCTCCTTAGATGATCCTCTTGATTCTCAGGCTCTTTTAGTCGAGTCAAATTCCGTGGATATTCCTCTTCTCGAGCCAATAGTTTCGGATATTGATCCTCTTATTGTTGAGTCATCAATTATTCTTGAGAAAGTTGATTGTATGTAAGAGTCCTCTGCTACTGACTCGTTTCTTTGCCCTAAGTTTACTATTTCAAATTCTAGAAACCCACGATTTCATATTTTGAAATCAATGTTTACGGAGACACTTTGTTGAGAATAATTATTTCAGCAATTTGTTGATTTTGGAGTTTCCAAAGTTCTCGCATGGACGTCCTCGACAACGCATGTTCATCCGTTGGATCTATCATCCCCCTACTGTTGTTGTTTAGATTAATGAAATTGACTTTCGACATCTTAATATTGTCCTATTGCACTTATATTATCTTGCAACTCGTCAGAGTCGAGTTTTTCTTAGCCGGGGAGAATTGATGTAGAATAATTAGGGTTATGGGCCTTCTACCCTTTAGTATGTGATCTTTAGTATTGTGGGCCTTTATCCCATTAGTCTAATTTAGGGTTTTTGATTAGTTTCCCTTTCAATGAGATTTCTTTTTATTAGGTTTCCATGTTATGATTATATGGGAGTTTGAAACTCTATATAAACCCCATAAGATTGTAATAGAAACATGCTTGGATGAATAAAATTCTGATTTAGTTTATTTCTCTTTTTAGGCGAATAATTTAGTTTAGAGTTAGTGTTAGTTTACATCACAAGGACAAGAAAATAATAGAGTGGATTGTCCCCAAAAAGGATAAAATGGACGGCTCACAAACTGGACTGGTGATTTTGTCCAATCTGGTTCTTTAATTGGTATTCCGAACATCAGTTGTCCATATATTGTATTGTTTTGTGAGTCTTTGGTGCTTTAGCATGTGGCTTTTTCAGTTAAAAGGGCATTGATTTACTTTGGTGTTACCAATTGTGCCATTTCTGATGTAAATGCTTTTATCAATCTAGTACCTAGCTTCAGCTACTGCAGTTTTTCTTTACATAGTTTTGTTAGGGGCTTTACATAGCAAGTAATCACGTACATCTAACTTGTCTCAACCTTTATCTGTGCAGTTCTTGATTTTGTAGCTGATGATGCAATTGAAAATGCATGGCTTATAAGTTCTTACTTAAGTGATGCTGACTTCCTTCTTCCTAGTCATCTGCCTCAACGGTTTTCCAGGTCCTTACCTGACACTTATGAATTTGAGAGTATTGCACAGTCAATTGCTGCCTCTGTTGCAGTACGAGGTGCATTATTTGGAAACTCACAGCCTTCATCTTCAAGGTCTCTTTTTATCGCTACTGTTTTATTTATTTGTCAGACAATAAAACAAGAGCAAAATTTATTTTCTTAATTCATGTAACAGATGGCACACCATAAGGAGCCCGCATATTTGGCAAGTTGAGCAATCATCACGAAACAACAAGGTTATTGTGCTTCTTTGTTCTTGTTACTTATCAAGTATCCGCTCTCAATTTTTTGTGTTATTTGTCTTATGAGATGTCTATGAGTTACAATGTGTTACATGCTAACGGGTTTACTCATTTTACAACAGCAAAACCTATCTAGGTCATTGTATTCTTCAGACAGGAAATTACATCTGTTTATTCAGCACCCACTTAATAAGCTAGCTTTAAACCTTAGATCCAATTAATGTCAATTTGCTGTTTCTAAGCTTAGATGACTATGCTCCGTGAATCAGAAATATTGACCATGCTAAAACCACTGTTGTATTGCACGTCTGAGGCATTTGACGAGAGAGTCACCATGGCATGATGGTGAATCTTCCATGATTTCTGATAGACCTATAACTTCAATTGTTTTGATCATACTCAGCTCTTATTTTTTATCTTCGCTTGAGCAAATCTTAAACCTCAATGCCTCTTGAATGTTGTCATAAAAATAGCATAGGCCAATTTTGATATACAGATATGAAAAACATTTTTCATGGTAGTTTTAAGGGAACAACGTCAACCATTTATTTGATCAAACTTGGAATATTACTTTTTAAGGGGAAAAACTTATGCTTTTATGGACTGCATGCTCAGGGAGGCTACCTATAAAATTTTGAACTCTGCTTCCTAGCTGTGGTAACCAAAACTTAAATTAGTGAGTTACTCAGCATTTAATTGTTGTCGTTGCGATATTACGCGTCACTTTAATTTATAAATTTGCACCATATATTTACTAGATTCAAGAATGTTTGTTTTGGCCTTCTAATTCTGATTTGTGGTCATATTCTTTGTTTTTTTTTTTCTCGCATTTTCCTTTATGTTTCACATTTTTTACATTTTCCTTTTCCTTTCTCAAGAAAAATATTATCCTTTTTCCCTTAATAGTAACATGAAGAATTCATATTTTACCTTTAAAATATTACTGAGGTTCCAAAATGTCTTTCATTTACAATCCACGTCATTTTTTTCCTTCTGTCCTATGCTATATGTCATCTGTTAGACTCTTACCTTATGTCTACCATGGCATGTATTCTGCTGACACGAGGTACTCAAAATACGTTATGGGAAGTGCTGCCACATTAGTTTTGAGTTCTTATAAGTTTGTTTTTTTGCAGATTATTTCAAAGATTTTAGTTCAAAATTCAAGTTTAACCAACTACTCAGCTATGTTTAAATAATTTTAAAATTAGTCTGTTTTAACATTGGGATAAACTTGACCCATAAAGTTTGATTGCTGCCTATATGACTATGTTCAGCAGGAAGTCACCAATATACTTTTCAACTGGACATAACAACTAAAATCACTTTCAAAGTAAAATTTGAGATATTTTGATTGCGTGAATCGGCTATCTTTTCTGAAC
Source organism: Pontederia paniculata (assembly GCA_001647135.1). Taxonomy (NCBI): domain Eukaryota; kingdom Viridiplantae; phylum Streptophyta; class Magnoliopsida; order Commelinales; family Pontederiaceae; genus Pontederia; species Pontederia paniculata. Next base: position 58,523 of record LTAE01001056.1, on the reverse strand, counting down.
TCTCTCTTTCTTTTTACTGAAGATTCAGATATTAATTGAGAGGCTTGAAGCTGGAGATTCTTACAGATTTTCTGATATATCTTACATAGCTACTGAATACAGACCTGCAATCAAATGGTTGCATTCACATGCGCCACTTAATCTTTGTGCACATGGGAATATCTTATCATGTCGACATGGAAAAGAAGATAATACTATTTGTGAAGATTCTGGGAACCTGGAAAAAAACTGTTCCCTGGAAAGTGATGAGGATGACATAGAAGACTGTTAAACCTTGGTTTGATCATCTTGAAACCCAGGGATTGCTAGCTGCTATGGCTTAATACACACCTTTTGGCAAGGGAACCTTTTGTTGGCGACATGGAGAATGATGTGTTAAAGCGTGAGGATCGGCTTCATCGGCGTCGTGCAATGTTGTATCAGAAAACAAAGGGCTATCCAGCTAATGATGTCAGAAACATTTCCATGATCAATCCAAGATCCACTTGCAGCATGTGAAAGCCAAGGCATGCGGTTTTATTGGTGGGAAAATGTTGGATTTCTATCTTTGAAGCCCTTGGGTTCTAAAATCTTTCATTGTCTTTGAACATCCAAGGTTTTGTATATTGTCAAACATAGTAACAGATGTTTCTCCATGACTTTTTGAATTAGCGAATACATATTCAATCTAGCACCGTAAGAAACATAGTAATTAGCTGCCAGTTCTTGGCGAGGGAAAGAGGAGGGGGTTTGTGGCCCCTCTTTTCGCGCGAGGAGAGAGGATGAGGGGGGCCCTCCCTCGCCGGTAACAAATTGACGAGGTAGAGAGAGAAGGGGTCGTCGCCCTCATTTTTTTAAATTTTTAAGTTTTTTTATTAATTTATTTGTGCCATATATGAGTTTGAGTGAATATTAACGCATAAGAGAGAAAATTATATAATAGTAATCAAGGTGGATGAGAGAAATTATTTTCGTGTTATACGCTGATCGCCCGTGAAAAAAAAATCGAATTGAATAGTCATTTTATTACAAAGTAAAATTTAGTAATAAAATTAAGAAAGCGTGACTATTATGTAATTTACTCGAATAGTGACACAAGATCGTGCTTTGAACAAGGTCAAGGTCAACTCAGGAGGTAAATAAGGTGAAAGTATGCAAAAAGTAGAAACCTAACAGCACATGATTATTCCATTTTTATACAAGAAAGAACGGCTAATAATCTAAAATCTAAATTGTAGTTTTATATTATAGAGAAAGTAACGATATTTTTTTGTTTATAGTATTTTTCTCACGGAAGTAACAATACTTTCTGATCATAATATTTTATCTCCTAAACTTTTAAATCGAAAGTTCTTATGTTGTTTATACGAAAAGAAATCACGTTTTGCAAAACGTAGACAACTAATAATACTTTATTATTTTGTTTTTATACAAGAAAGAACAACAAATAATGTAAAACCAAAATAGTAGTCGATTTAATATAAAAAGTAATGACACTTTCAACTTATAGTTTATCTAACACAGAAAGAAATGTCACTTTCCGATCACAATATTTTACATCATCAACTTTTAAATCAAAAGTTTCTGTGTGTTTTATACGAAAAGAAATCACGATATGCAAAATGTAGACAGCTAATAGCAATTGATTATTCGGTTTTTATACAAGAAAGAATGAAAAATAATGTAAAACCTAAACTGTAATTGATTTAATACAGAAAGTAACGACACTTTCTGTTTATTGTGTATTTTTTACAAAAAGCAACGATATTTTGTGTTCATAATATTTTATCTTACCAACTTTTAAATCAAAAGTTCCTATGTGTTTTATTCGTCTTAGGCTCTTAGGCCCCGTATGGTTATGGAATAAGACCAAGATTAAGGTCTAATTCTCCAAATTTTAATCAAACACCTCTCATTATACTTTGTGGGTCCCATAGCATTTAATGTGTGTAAACCGAAAAAAATAGAGACCAGCAAATTCCATCTCAACTCAAGAATAGAGCTATTCCAAGTGTGTTCCTTTGTGTTTTAAAAGAAATGATTATTCTATTATGCAAAACGTAGATAACTAATAGCACTTGATTTTTCCGTTTTTATACAAGAAACAACGACTAATAATGTAATACCTAAACATTAGTTGATTCTATACAGAAAATAACAATACTTTTTGTTTGTAGAGTTTTCCGCACCGAAAGTAACGATACTTTTTTATCACAATATTTTATCTCGCCAACTTTTAAATCGAAAGTTCTTGTGTTGCTTATACGAAAAGAAATCACGTTATGCAAAACGTAAACAACTAATAGCACTTGATTATTCCATTTTTATACAAGAAACAACGACTAATAATGTAAAACTTAAATTGTAGTTGATTCTATACAGAAAGTAACGACACTTTATGTTCATAGTGTATTTCCCACAAAAAGTAACGACACTTTCAGATCACAATATTTTATTTTCCCAACTTTTAAATCGAAAGTTCTTGTGTTGTTTATACGAAAAGAAATCACGCTATGCAAAACGTAAACAACTAATAGCACTTGATTATTCCGTTTTTATACAAGAAACAACAACTAATAATGTACAACCTAAACTGTAGTTGATTCTATACAGAAAGTAACAACACTTCGGTTCATAGTGTATTTCCCACAGAAAGTAACGACACTTTCTGATCACAATATTTTATGTCACCAACTGTTAAATCAAAAGTTCTTGTGTGTTTCATACGAAAAGAGATCACGTTATGCAAAACGTAGACACTAATAGCACTTGATTATTTCATTTTTATACAAGAAAAAATGACAAATAATATAAAACCTAAATTGTAGTTGATGTAATCAGAAAGTAACGACACTTTCTGTTTATGATGTTTTCCTCACAGAAAGTAACGATATTGTTTGATCACTATTTTATCTCACCAATTTTTAAATCAAAAGTTCATGTGTGTTTTATACGAAAAGAAATCACGTAAACAACTAATAGCACTTGATTATTCCGTTTTTATATAAAAAAGGACGACAAATCACTACAAGAAAAACGCAATTAGCGAGCTAATTTTTCCTCGCTAATTGCTCGCTAAAATAATTTCTGACCAATCACCGAGCAATTTTCGACAAAAGATGTGCTCGCTAAATTTTACTCGTTAATAGCG